>JABCMJ010008522.1:0-33179 GCA_014822125.1 Arbutus unedo
AAAGCAAAAGTCGGAAAAAAGCACCCAAAAGGAGATAATGAGGAAGATGCCAAAATCAGCATTTAATGCGCGTCAGGCACTCTCTACCGATAGAGAAGTGTCCTGATTAAAAGTGGAACCTTCCTCTACCGATAGGACTGACTCTCTACCGGTAGAGAAACCTTCTGATTTCTTGAAATTCATTCCTCTACCGATAGAGAAGTCTTCTGACTTCTTAGACTTCATTCCTCTACCGATAGGACTGATCCTCTACCGATAGAGACTTGTGGCTTGATTTGTCTACCGATAGAGACTGATCCTCTACCGGTAGAACCTCCTTGAATGGCCGTATTTTCTTCTTCTCTACTGATAGAGACTGATCCTCTACCGATAGAGAAGTCTTCTGACTTCTTTTGCCTGGCTTCTTCAAATTTTCCTTTCAGCTTCTTTTCTCTCACTCTCCGGGCCTTCTCTTGGATCTTAAACGATGTCGTACTTGGTCCCTAGCCTTTGCTTCGTGCTTGAGCCTTCTGACATGTATTTAGACCTGTAAGGAAGCATTGACATCTACCCGTGCAATATTAAATAAAACGATAATTTTTATACATCTAGATGTTAAAGTTTATGTATTGAGCCATATTAATCTATAATTTAGTGCTCTTAACGGTCATTTATAGCAACCCAACGTGTCCCATTTTGGCACACGTGTGTTAATTAATCATTGTCTTTATTCAATAATGCACGTTTGATACTCCTTGTCTATTTGCAGATTTTCTATGAAAAAAGGGTGTTTGGTAATGAAGTTTTAATACCAGAAGGTCCCAGATTGATTTCGACACCCCGCAAGATGAATTGAGTGCAATTGGATGAAGTGCCGAAGGCCTTAGGGCAATGTGAAGTCCAACAAGGTGGAATTAAATTTCAAGGAAGGCAATATACTGGTGACTGGATCATCCAAGAGATCCAGTTATGCCAAACCTGATTGGTTAGTCTAGAAGGTCAAAACCATCAAGTAAGCCCAAGCTTGACTAGTCAGGAAGGAAGAATGAAAAATGACCAATGGTTGACCCTCAATAGTTAGGCTAAAGAAGTCGAAAAAGTTTAGTAGCTAGACCTGACCGGTGATTAGGGTTACTGTCGGATCAATCGGGCTTTCCCATGGTTCACTATATTTGTGTATTTTTTTATTTTATCGTTAATTCTTGTTATTTAGTTTCCTTAATCTTTTAGGTTTAGTTTCTTGGGTCCCTATGCTATAAGCCCTCAGTGGACATGTTTTAATATCATCAATCCATCAAAATAAGTCTAAACTCTTAAAATCCATTGTATCAAATTGGACACTTATTATACACCACAGTAAAAAAAAATTTATTATTTTTTTTGCATTTGTTATTTTTATATTAATTTTTTATGGATATTGGTTCATCTCGACAATATAAATCTAAAAATTATTATGCCCAAAATTTAAAAAAATACTAAATACAAAAAATAACCCCAAAGAAGCGTTGTTTTGATTTAATTTTTTGTCTTTTATGATTTGTTTTAGTTTTTTGACGTAATTTTATATTTTCTGAAATCTCTTGTCCAAATGAATCAATAATCATTCAAAAAATTGATGCAAAATAAAAAATTGTAACAACAATTAAAAAATTAAGAAAATTCAAATAAGTGAAAAAAACATAATACAAAAATAATTCAATAATTATTATTGTGTGTGGCCGCGATTAAAAAAATCACTAAAGACGAAAAATAAGTCCAAACAATCGTTGTTTTGAATTTTTTTTTGTCTTTTATGAATTGTTTTTAGTTTTTGGACGTAATTATATATTTTTTTGAAATCTCTTGTCGAAATGTACTAATGACCATTAAAAAATTGACGCAAAACAAAAAATTATTAAAAAAATTCACATAAGGACAAAATACATAATCTGACAATAATTCAATAATTACCATTGTGTGTGATGGGGTCACAACTTGTGTTTCAATGAGCTGTTAAGATTTTAAGACTCTCGATCAAAAGTCCAAAGTAATGAACTTATAAAGCAATTAATCCATCTATAAATAAATTAGAGCTACAAGTCATTTTGACACATTATAAAAATACTCTTACATGTTTTAAAGGGAAAATATTCAACAGTGAAAGTTTTGAATTACATTTGGGTTAAAAAACTTAAAAATCAAGAGTTTACCATTTCGGAAATCATTATTGTCTAACGACGAGTTTTAATTGAAAAAAAAATACGTATAAAGCTTCGTACAATAATTGATTGCGGTGATCTATGCATTTGTTATTGAAAAGAGAGAGGCCCATTAGGAACAGAGATATCTATAAGTTGTAGGACTGTATCACTTTTTTGTTATTGTTTATTGTTTATTATTATATATGTGTTTTTTTCTTCTTTTTAATGTTATTGGTTGGTAGGGTTTCTACAACCCGTTTATTTTCAATCTATTTTAAAAATAGTGCTTTCTATTACTCCATGTTTAGTTATTTAAGAATGTTATCGAATAAAGTTTATCAAATAACATTAAGTCATCTAATAATATTATTAGATAACATAAAAATTGTTTTCAATATTTTTTTCTTGTTTTTAATCTACTTTAAAAATAATATTTTCTGTTACTTCATATTTTGTTATCTAATAAGATTATCAAATAATATTAATCAATCTAACAAATAGGTTGTTTTGTTAAACACATTAAAATATTATCTGATAACACTATCCGATAACATAATCATATAACTATTCCCTTTATCCTAATGGTAAATTTCACCTACCTCCCTTGAGGTTACTGACAAGTTCACTGCCCTCCCTTACTTTACAAACTATTGTTCCTAGACTCCCCTACCGTTAGTTTATGATTAACAGTGTTAAAATTCAAAGTAAAATTCCCCATTTGCCCTTGTGTATATGTTATGTCAAAGCCTTACTAATTTAACTTATCTTTTAGTTTTTGAGTCACCCCTTTCTCTCCCCCTCTCAGGTCTAAACCCATCTCAACCCATTCGGACTATCCACTACAAATTGGGTCTCGCAGATTCTCAGCCCTCTTCCCCTCCCAATTTTGCCACCGACCCCGATTGTTCTCTCCCTCCTCCTCCTCCTCTCTATCTCTCTCTCTCTCTCTCTCTCTCCATCCATTAGGTAGCACCAAAATGGCTATGTCTTCAATTGCTCTCTCCCCAAAAAAAATCAAGCAAGACTTATATTCCTACTCATACCAACAAGACTGAGACACCCCACTAGCAAATTTCTTGGACTACATGGATTACTATCTGAGAAGATTCTTTGATTAAACCTTGCTAGAGTCCTTCATGGAAAGTGATGTGTTGCTTCTTCTCATATGTACACAAATTAACAAGAACAACATTTTTGTATTTCTCAATTATGCTCGCAATCGTTTGTCAATTTGTCACTTAGAATAGGAGGGAAATAAAAAACAAAAAATATACTTATAGATGTATAGTGATGGGTCATGTTCGGCAGCTGAGTTGACTACATGCTTTGCTTAGTTAATTATGCTCGGTAACTGACCACCTGCTTCGATCGGTCGGATTTGCTCTCCTCAGCTTAATGGGCTCAGCTCAGCAGGGAGTGACAGAAGATCAACTAAATGTCCTTGTATCTCCCCATTATACGCGAAAATATCCCTCAACTAACCCTCCTATTGATACGGAGGATAATGCCCAATATCTATGCAAACGGAGTATAGATAAGCATGAAAGATCCGTTCAACTTATCCTTTAAAAGGATAAGCATGATCACCTCCTACAAATTCGTCATGGTAACCTCTATATAATTCAGGGATCCCTATGGTACAAGGTACAAACATTCTGTTTCATTGACCATAACTTTCATTCTCTTTACAGACTTTCCTCCACCCTAAAACTGACTTAGGGATTGAAGGGGTGTTGGTGAGATAGCACACCGGTGTCAACTTCTTTTTTGCAGGGCAGGCGAATAGGCGATCAAATCCGTTTCATCAGTTGGCGCCGTCTGTGGGAACGACTTCTTTTTTATTGTTGATTCTAACGGATTATGGTCCATATTCGCTCCATGGTCTCCAACGATAATAACACTCCCCCATTAGCTCCCATTGCGGAAGATAGCCGTATCCCAGTGGCTTCCCCTACTGCCTTCGCCAAGAAGTCCTGACTTTAACTAAGGGTTGCAATACATCCTGGAGCAAAATCAAGTCTTGCTACAACGTTTATAACCAGTGCCATCTATCACAGATCTCCCACCTCTGCCTCCTCTAGTGGGTGATCCCCCAAGGAATAAGGTTCCTAGAGAAGAAGATACTTTAATGGAGGACAGGGTGACGCGAGTAGTCATGCGGCTACTCATCCCAATGGAGCTATTTCTGGCTCCCTACTCCCTGAAGGCCCTGTGACCGATCAGATGCGCCAGATAAAAGCGCAATTGGATGGATTAGCAAAACATACAAAGTCTAAAGCCCCAGCCTCTATCGAAGAATTGGTGCAGACCATAGAGCTTCCGTTTACTGCTGATGTAATGGGAGTCCCTCTTCTCCCGAAATTTTGAATTCATTAGATTGATGCTTTTGATGGGACGAAAGATCCGCTCGATAATCTGGAAACTTATAAGTCCCTCATGCGCTTTTAGGCTATTCCCGATGCCATCATGTGCAGGGCCTTCCCCATCACCATTCGATGAACCGCACGTGTGTGGTTCAATAAACTCTCCCCTAACACGGTGAGCACCTTCAAGGAGCTCAGCCAACACTTCGTTAGTTATTTTATCGCTGGTCAATAGTACGGGAGACTAGCCACCTATTTGCTTAATGTCAAGCAAGTTAAGGGTGGGACTCTTAGGGAGTTTATTGCCAGATTGAATAAGGAGTCCATGTAAGTGGATAATACAGATGATCAGGTAGCCATAGCAGCATATATGTTAGGTCTCAAGCCTGGACAGTTCTTATTTTCCTTATCAGTTGAACCCCCATCCAATATGGTTGAACTCATGCTAAGAGCCCATAGACAGATGAACACGGAAGATATGCTAGCCGCCCACAGAAATTGGGAAAGAGAGGCCCCAACAGCTAGTCAGCAAGGGGGTTTCAGTCGTCCAGAAACTGACGAGAAGGCGGTCAGTTATGAACTGATGATTCTTTCTGTAGTAAGAAAGCTGGCTGGAGAGAAGCTCCCCAGAGGGGACGACCAAAAAAAAGATTTCAAGATTACACCCCCCTAGTTGCTATAGTCAATCAGGTGCTACAAGAAATTAGCGATTATCCTGAACTTAGGTGGCCTGGAAAGATGAAGGCTCCTGCTGAACACTGTTCTCTCCATAAGTATTGTCGCTTCCACCATGATTATGGACATGATACGAATGATTGTATTGAGCTCAAGCAATAAATTGAAGGGCTGATTAGAAGCGGGCGTCTCTAGAGATTTGTACGAAAAGATGACGACTCTCACCGGCAGTCGGGTAATGGGTCTGGACCAATTGCTCACGGTCAAGAGAGAACCCGTCTGCCACTTCCCCAGCATTGTCCAATTGGAGAAATCCACATTATATCTAGAGGACTAGGGGTCAGCGGTGAAACCAAGTCTTCTCGAAGATCTTATGTTAGAGAGGTGCTAAATGCGGAGAGACCTACAAAATGAACTCATGTGGTTACCCCAACCATCTAGTTCACTGAAGCCAATGCTGAGGAGGTGCTTTAGTCTCATGATGATCTTTTGGTGATTACTGTTCTCCTCGCCAACTGGACTATGAGAAGGGTCCTAGTTGATACCAGAAGCTCTGTTGATATCATCTTTTTGCTAGCATATGAAAGAATGCGATTGGAGAATGATAAGATTAAACCAGTATAGTCTCCTCTTATTGTGTTTTCTGGGGAAACTGCTCATCCTGTTGGGGTGGTGACCCTGCCAATCATGCTGGGAGATGAACACAGAAATGCTACTGCATTGGTAGATTTCTTGGTGATGGATTGTCCTTCTGCTTACAATGTCATATTGGGTAGACAGACCCTCAATAAATTTAAGGCTGTGGTCTCCACTTACCACTTTAAAATCAAATTCCCTCCCCTAAGCGAAATAGGTGAAATCAGGGCCGACCAGAAGAGAGCAAGAGAATGTTATATCACCTCCATGAAAACAAAGAGAGAGATCCATTTCGTAAGCAAGATTGATATGAAGGATAAGGAGAAGCTCAGACAGGGTGAGCCAGTGGAGGAGTTGGTTGAAATACTAGCAATGGAAGGATAGATCGAGAAGGTGTTCCGCATTGGCTTAGGTTTGGGCCCACAGGAGGTGGAAACCTTAATTGGCTTCTTGCGGAGTTATTTGGATGTTTTGCCTTGGTCACATGAGGATATGCCTGGGATTGACACTAGCATAATCATACAGAGGTTGGATGTTGACAAAACTCGTCAACCAGTCAAGTAGAGAGTGTGGACTTTCGCCCCAAAGAAGAACGTCGCCATCGCAATAGAAGTAGAGAAGCTGGAGAAGGCTTAGTTCATTCGAGAAGCCCAATATCTTGTATGGATCTCGAATGTGGTTTTAGTGCCCAAATCAAACGGAAAGTGGCGACTGTGTGTGGATTTCAAAGATCTCAATACGGTGTGCCCCAAAGATAGCTTCATGTTACCCAGAATTGATCTACTGGTGGACTCCACTCTAGCCATGAGCTACTCAGCTTCATGGACGCCTTTTCAGGTTACAATCAGATTCAAATGCATCTAGAAGATGAGAAGAGGACGTCTTTTATTACAGCTAGAGGACTCTACTATTATAAAGTCATGCCCTTTGGGCTAAAAAATGTAGGTGCCACCTACCAGAGGCTGGTAAATCGCATGTTCAAAGAACAGATTGGGAGGAACATTTAAGTATACGTTGATGATATGTTGGTAAAGAGCCTCAGTAGATCCAACCACATGACAGATCTAAAGGAAACTTTTGAAGTGCTTAGAAGATATCGGATGAAGCTCAACCCCAGTGAGTGTGCGATCGAGGTTAGTTCAGGGAAATTCTTGGGTTTTATGGTTTGTCAGAGGGGCATAGAGGCCAATCCTAAAAAAATTTGAGCTATTCTCGATATGAAGTCCCCTAGGGGAATCAAGGATGTACAGAAGCTCACTGGATACATAGCAGCTCTTAATCGTTTTGTTTCTAGGGCAATTGACAAATGCCATTCATTTTTCCAAGTCCTAAAGAAAGCTTTTCACTGGACTCAGGAATGCAAATCTGCATTCCAACAGTTGAAGAAATATCTTGCAGCGCCTCCTCCACTCAGTCGCACAAAGGAAGGGGAAGATTTGTATCTATACTTGGTTGTTTCCTCCCATGCAGTCAGTTCAATACTCATAAGAATGGAAGCAAATGTACAACATCCGGTTTATTATGCTAGCAGGGCCTTGAGGGGAGCAAAAACAAGGTATCCTAAGGTTGAAAAGATTCCTTCGCTCTGGTCACCGCAGCAAGAAGGCTAAGGCCTTATTTCCAGGCACACTCAATAAGGGTATGACTGACCAACCCCTCAAGAAGACGCTACACAACCCAGAAATGTCCAGGAGGTCAATCCAGTGGTTTGTGGAATTAGGGGAATTTGACTTGAAATTTTGCCTCAAGATGGCTATTAAGGCGCAGGCTTTGGCTGATTTCGTGGCAGAGTTTACCTCCTCGAATGGAGTAGAATCTGAACAGGAGGTCGCGCAGGGCATGATGATTGATGGGTCAGCAGAATGGACATTCTACGTGGACGGATCAGTTAATATTGAGGCCAATGGAGCAGGCGTTATTCTAATTTCTCCCGACCAGATCAAACTACAATATGCCCTGAGATTTCACTTCAAAGCCACCAATAATGAGGCAGAATATGCAGCACTTCTGACAGGGCTCAGATTTGCTAAATCCTTAGGGATAAAAGATCTGACCATTAGAAGTGATTCCCAATTGGTAATGGGACAAGTATTGGGAGAGTATGAGGCTAGAGAATACAGGATGAAGCTCTATTTAGACCAGGTGAAATGACTCCAAGAGGCCTTTGATACTATGAATGTGGAGAGAATTTCTCGAGCAGAGAATAAGGAAGCAGATCAGCTAGCCAGATTAGGTACAGTCCGAGACGAAATGTTAGATCGCCTCATTCTTATTCAGCGATTGGAGCAGCCCAGCATAGATCTACCTACCCAGGACATCGCCGCGATTAGTTATAAAGGATCCTAGGCGGATCCTATAGTAGAATATTTGGAAAATGGGGAATTGCCCATTGACAGGGACTTGGCAAGAAAATTGAGACTTAGAGCAGCTAAGTATTTGTACATAGATGGGATACTCTATCGTAGGGGTTACTCACTCCCACTCCTGCGAAGTCCAACTACAGAGGAAGCTGGGTACGCTTTGAGAGAAATCCATGAAGGATCTTGTGGGAATCATTCAGGAGGAAGATCTTTGGCACAGAAATTACTCCGAACAGGTAATTATTGGCCTTCTATGCAGACTGATAAGATGCAACTGGTTCAACGATGTGAGAAGTGCCAAAAATTTGGTAATATCCCTCATCAACCTCCAATTTTGCTAACTCCAATCCCTTTCCCCTGGCCGTTTGCTCAATGAGGGCTAGACTTGATTGGACCCTTTCCGATTGGAAAGGGGCAGAACAGGTTTGCTATATAGTGGTTGTGGATTATTTCACCAATTGGGTAGAAGCTGAGCCCTTGGCTACTATCACTACACAGAAACCATTGGCTTTATATGGAAGAACATTATTAGCAGGTTTGGGCTGCCTAGGGTGATTATCACTAATCAAGGTAAGTAGTTCCATAATAACCAGTTCCAAAGTTTTTATGAACAAAGAGGGATACAGGTGCATTATGCTTCCAAGGGATATCCAAAGTCAAATGGATAGGTTGAGGTCACCAACCGTACAATCAAGAAGAATTTGAAGAAGAAATTGGAAGCTAAAAGGGGGTTGGCCAGAGGAATTGCCCAATGTGCTTTGGGCGTATCGTACTACTGCTCGAACAGCAACACGACAAACTCCATACTCCCTGGCTTATGGAGTAGAGGCTGTAATTCCAGTTGAGATTGGCCTACTTAGCCACAAAACTAGAGATTTTGCAAGGGCAGACAACCATCTAGGCCTTTTAGAGGAATTTGACTTTTGAGAAGAAAAAAAGAGAGAAATGGCAGCCATGAAGATGGCAGCTTATCAACAACAAATGGCTAAGTTCTATAACAACCAAGTCAGAGTCCTGAAGAAAGTGGACCCTACTGGAAAGAAGACCGGACACTTAGGACCCAATTGGGAAGGTCCCTATCAAGTTACAAAACATATAAAAGCCGAATCCTATTGACTGGTCACCCTGACCGGGAAAAAGCTTCCACGGCCTTGGAACACTGATCATTTGAAGAAATACTTTCAATGACTTTCCTTTCTGTCATTTTACTTTTTAAATTTGTCAAATCATTTATTTGAATAAATCGATTGAGGTTCCACAACTATACGTTCATCTTTGGGTTATAAATCGATGAATCCGAGCTGCATCGCCTACTCAGCATATGTCCTATGGAACCATGAATCTGAGCAACCTCACATGCGCAGCACATGTCCTTCGGGACCATGAATCTGAGCAGCATCGCCTGCTCAGCACATGTCCTTCGGGACCATGAATCTGAGCAGCATCGCCTGCTCAGCACATGTCCTTCGGGACCATAATCGGAGTAGCCTTGTTTGTTCTAATTAGACTGGTTATTCTTAGTATCCTATTGTAAGCAATCAGCAAATGTGGCTAGACCAGGTACAAATAAAGAAGAAAATGAATGGCGTCATTCACAAAGGAATCAGAAATATGAAAATCAACAAAAATTATGGATAATTACGCACTGTTTGGAAAAACATGAACAAAGTTCTGGGATTAGATTGAAAAATAAATTTACATTATCAAGCTAGAGAATCTCCTTGCATATCAGAAGGCGCAACCACTGAAGGGTGATCTAAGGCAGTGAGGTCAACTGTGGGATCCTCTGCAGGTTGGTCCTCTCTGAATACTTCATTTGCGATCTCTGATATTAGAATATCTGTGGTCTTCTCCAAGATGGCTTCAACCATCTCCACAGTAGGATCACACTTAGTATTACGCACAACAGGGTCTTGTTTAGACATATCTCTGGCAGGATCTTGTTCAGGTACCTCCACTGAAGGACCCTAAGGAACGCCCTTAGTCAAGATCTCACCAGTCGATATATCTGCTAATCCCATGGCATGACTAGTTGCCTCTTCGTCCTCAGCATCATCAGACTCATCGTCCAGGGTTACGCTTTCATCTTCAGCATTAAAAGCTATTAAATCTAACCCTGGGTGAGCTGAACTTATTTTCCTCTCTAGGGACATAAACCCATTGAAGTAGTATTCAGTCATAATATCAATGAAGGCAGGAGAGTCCTTCATCTGCTCCAACTGCAGCGACTATTCTCTGCTCATTTGGTCCCGTAGGGAATTGATCCTATCAGCCAGCATCCTGGTCTTCTCGTCACATCTAACGGCGAGGTCCCTGACCTTTTTCTCCTGAATTTTAAGTACTGCGTTAGAATCAGCAAGAGCTCTCCTTAGCACTTCATTTATTTTCTGCTCCGCAACCAACAAGCTGTCCAAATGAGAGGATCGTTGCTCATTAGCCATTTACGCTTCCTTCAAGCTCAGTACTTGAGCCTCTTTTACAGCATTCTCTTCTGTCAGTTCTTTTTTTTTCCTTCTTCAATTGGGTGACCAATTGAATTTGCTCATCCATTAGCTGGTCATGAGTTCTTTGCCTCATTTTCAAGGTGGCCATCTCATCTCGATCGTCCAAAGTATCTTTTACCAGAGATCCGCCATATATAAGCCGCCTACAAAAATGGAGAGTAAATACACAAAATACGACTCCAACTAAATGGTCTCAAGAGGATATAATAATGAATGCTCACCTTTGCCAAGCAAACCAAAAAACGTGATTGCTTCTCCACATATGACATATCCTTCAGCATTCGTTTGTCTCTCTTTATGGGAAGCTCAGCCAGTGTAACAATAGCTAGCTGGTGGTTAGATAATAAATAGGGCTCCAGAGAAAGAAGAGGAAGATCACCCCCTGTTTGAGCTGTAGTAGAGGAAGAGCCCTCTCCTATCTTTCGGGCACGGTCTCAAATTTTGGTACACAATTCACGAAATGTCTATTTTCATGCGAAATCTCAAGATCGACAATTTGCGTTACGTCCATAACGTCCTCGAGGTGGGAAAGTCATGTTTCTATCGAAATGCCCGCACGTCGAAGTTGTGATCTGTCGATCACGATCTCGAATTTCGATACCCAATTCACCAAACATCCAATTTGCACGCAAAATCTCTGGATC
Source organism: Arbutus unedo (assembly GCA_014822125.1). Taxonomy (NCBI): domain Eukaryota; kingdom Viridiplantae; phylum Streptophyta; class Magnoliopsida; order Ericales; family Ericaceae; genus Arbutus; species Arbutus unedo. Next base: position 11,342 of record JABCMJ010008522.1, read on the forward strand.
GACAATTCGCGTTTTGTCCGGAATGTTCTCAAGGTGGAAAATTTATGTTCTTACCGAGATGCCCTTTGCGTCAAAATTTTGATCTTTTGGACACAGTCTCGAATTTTAATACCAAATTCATGAAACATACGGTTCCATGCAAAATCTCGAGATCAGCAATTTGTGCTTCGTCTGAAACATCATCAGAGTGAAAAACTTGTGGTTTTACCAAAATGCCCTCCACGTCAAAATAACGATCTTTCGGGCACGATCTTGAATTCTGATACCTAATTCAAGAAACGTCTGGTTCCGTGCGAGATCTCGAGATCGACAATTCACGTTTTGTCCGGAACGTCCTCTTAGTGGGAAATTGAAAGCAAATTGGAAATTAGGGAAATTTCTTTTTAGAAGAAATTTGTAAAAGCTATGTCTAATATTAGTTCTCAAATTCTGATCACAAAGAGAGAGGTCGCGAAGTTTATAATTTGCACAATATGATTTCGGAATTGCTGATTAGGTCTTGGGATTTAGACTTGTGAGTTTTGGGATTTATAATTGTTTAGGGTTTATATTTTAGAATTTAGGGTATAGGGTTTAGCATGATCAGGGCATCATATATTCTCGGGATTATTCGAGTAGCCAAGGGCAGGTGTGCGAGGAAGGCTTCATGAGTAGAAGTCAGTCGAACAATTAAGAGCACACATGGCATGTCGATCAATTATGTCTCGGCTCGAAAGACTTTGGTTGGTTTGGAAGCTTGTTAGTCGCCTGGTCAATTCAGAGTCCAATCAAGACTCATCAATTGTTATTGTTATTATTATTATTTAACTTAAGAACAATTCACACACATCTCATCATGATGCAGCAATTAAATGCCGTGTATAACATAGAGACTAAATTCATTTAATTTATCATTGTTATTGCCGAAAAATATATCCTAATTGCCTAATTGCAACTCAAAAAAATAAATTCAACAATAAATATATTATTTTTTGTAATGAAAAATTAAAGCACTTTTGTGCAGAAAAATTTCAATTTTTTCATGCCAATTAAAGGTCTCAGTTATTTTTTTTAAACTACAGCAAAAGATTTCAAAGATTATATATGCTCTAAGATGCTTTATTTTTATTTTTTTAAAGTAATATAATTTTTTTAATTTTAAAAATAAAACAACTTTATTTTTTAATTTTAGAAATATTACGTCTTTAAACAAATACTAATTTTTTAATTATAAATATTATATGATTTTAAAGCACTCATTTTTTTGACGACATAGTTCCTATTGCAAAAAGTACTATTGTTTTGCAACGGCTTATCTGTTGTTGCAAATAGTATCCTCCTTTTACAACTGTGTAGTTTCCTAGCGTAAAAGGTAGTCCGTTTTGCAATGCGAAACGCATTGTCACAAAAGTGAATACTATTTACGACGAAAGTTAGTACATTGTCACAAAGGACATCGTCGCAAAAGTTAGTACTATTTGCGACGGCAAAAGCAACCATTGCAAAAATAATAATAGGTCTGCTACAGTATCCGCCGCTGTCGCAAAAGTACTGCTTGTTGCGACGGGAAACATCGATGTCGCAAAAACATTGACGCAAAAGGCCTTTTTTCTAGTAGTGGTGTGAGGTGATAGTTTACACTTAGCTATAAATAATAGTATCTTCTCCATCTGAGTCACTGCTATTATTTGTAGGACTAAACTTGAGTTGGCTATTAATTGTACTTGACAATTTTTTTTTTTTGTTTAGATAGTCAAAATTAAAAGGAATATGTCTATTTGCACAAATGATGAAAAGTAGTGGATCATCCCATCGAAGGCATACTTTTCATAGTGTGATAGATTGCCAACGTTTTTCTTTGAATAGTTTGGTAGGGCAAACCAATTTTTTTAAAATGAAATTCAAAAAAAATTATTTTCCCTTAATAATAATTATTATGTGATTCTCAGATTCAAGAACGGGCTCTTTCAATCTACTTTGTGTCATTCTCAAAGAAAACAAATTCACTAGACCTAATTATATTGACTGGAAAGGAAACTTGGATATAGTATTGACTACTGAAGAGTACAAATATGTGTTCAGTGAGGAATGTCCACAAAAACCTAATGACGGGACCATCGATGAGGAAGTCCGGCCTTACAATAAGTGAGTTAAGGCTGATGAGATGGTGAAGTGTTACATTTTGACATCTATGTCAAATGTTTTGCAACATCAGCATCAGTCTATGCCCACTGCTTATGGCATGATGACGAACCTCAAAGAAATGTTTAGAAAATAGTCGTGCAGCAAGGCAAGTTGCTATGAGGGACTTGCTTAACACAAAAATGGATAAAAGAGCTCAGTAAGGAATCATGTTATAAAGATGATGAGTCATTTAAATGAACTAGAGATTCTTGGAGCTGAAATGGATAAGGAAACCCAGATCGATATCATACTCCATTCACTGCCGGAGAGTTTTAAGAATTTTCGCATGAATTACAATATGAATAAATGTTGTTAAACTTTGGCGAAACTTCTTAAAGAACTCCAAGTAGCAGAGGGCGTAATGAAAGCCATGAAATGTGTTTATACTTGAGAAAGGTTCTGCTTCTAAACCAAATGACAAGAAGACGCAAAAAAGGCTTAAAAGCAAGTTGCAATTCCTCAAGTGAATAATGGATCTCAAGGTGCAGTGAAGAAGCCTAAGGGCAAGTGTTTTCACTGCAACCAGTCAGGGCACTGGAAGAAGCATTGTCCGGTCTATCTTAACAAATTGAATAATCAAGGTAAAACATATTCGCTAGTGGTCGAAACATGTTTAGCAATGTTTTTTATAAATTCTTGGTGTGTATATACATGAGCCACTTATCATATTTGCAATTCATTGCAGGGGTTTCAGAAAACTATGCAGTTTAGTGATGGGGAGGTTTACCTACACATGGGTAATGCTACGAAAGTAGCAGCAGTTGTAGTGAGAGATTTACGTCTTAGTTTTGGTAGTGATAGGTTTTTAATATTAAAATATTATCTTTATGTTCTTAGTATTAGAAGAAATTTAATTTCAGTTTCCAAGTTAGTTAAAAATGATTATTTGGTTAATTTCAATAACTTTGTGGTTATTAAATTTAATAGATGTTTTATATGTTCTGATTCATTAGTAGATGATCTTTATGTTATTAATTCTATCTCTCCCACACTGCAACTGAATGAATTGAATAATATAAATAGTATATCATGTAAGAGAAATGCACCTTCTAAATCGAACCGAACGTATATTTGGCACTTATGCCTAGGTCATATTAATCTAAAATAAATTTATAAACTAGTTCAAAATGGGCAATTGAGTTCATTGGAAGTAAATGAACTTCCAGTATGTAAATCTTGTTTAGAAGGTAAAATGACAAAAAGGCCCTTCTCGACCAAAGGATATAGAGCCAAAGAACCATTGGAATTAGTTCACTCTGATTTGTATGGACCTATGAACGTCTAAGCTAGAAGTGACTTTGAATATTTCATCAGCTTTATAGATGATTATTCAAGATATGGGTACATTTATTTGATGCGCCGTAAGTCCGAAGCCTTTAACAAATTTAAAGAGTATAGGGTGGAAACGGGGAAGCGTCTTGGAAAATATATCAAGACATTACGATTTGATTGTGGTGGTGAATACCTCTTGGGAGAGTTTAGGGACTACTTATCTCATGAGGGGATTACATCCCAATTGTCTGCACTTGGTATGCCACAACAAAATGGTGTAGCGGAAACAAGAAATATGACTCTTATGGACATGATAAGATTTATGATGAGTTATTCAAATTTAGCCATTTCATTTTGGGGACATGCGTTAGAAACAACAACATATATTTTTAACTTGGTACCATCTAAGTTAGTGCCTTCTACTCCCACAGAACTGTGGACTAGTCACAAACCTAGTCTATGGCATGTTCGGATTTGGAATAGTCCAGCACAATTGCTGAAAGAGAACGCAAATAAATTGGAATCAAGGATAGAAGTTTGTTTCTTTGTGAGTTACCCTCGAGGAACGAAGAGTGATTTATTTTATAGTCCTAAGGATCAGAAGGTCATTGTGAGTACTAATGCCCGATACCTAGAGGAGAACTATGTTTTGGATCATACGCCCAGAAGTAAGATTGTTCTAGAGGAATTGAGAGGAGAAAAATCAACACAAACTTCTTCAGCACCATTACTGCAAGAGAAAACACCACATGAAACAGCAATTGACACAATAGTGCCTCGTTGTAGTGGGAGGGTTATTATTCAAGCTGATCGGTACATGTTCTTGAGAGAATCATTTTATAGAGTCCCTGAGGAACTGGATGCCGAACCCTGTAACTATAATGAAGCAATGCAAGACGCAAATGTGAAATTTTGGCGATAGGCTATGAATTTAGAAATAGAGTCTATGTACTTTAATCAAGTCTGGGATCTTGTAGAACCATCTGAAGGGATAAAACCCGTTGGATGCAAGTCAATGTACAAGAAAAGAGAGGAGTGGACAGGAAGGTGGAAACCTTTAAAGATAGGCTTGTAGCGAAAGGTTTTACTTAGAAAGAAGGAATCAAGTATGAGGAAATTTTTTCGCCGATAGCCATACTAAAGCCCATTCGGATTCTCTTATCCATTGTGGCTCATCTCGATTACAAGATTTGGTAAATGGATATCAAGACTACGTTCCTTAATGCAATCTGGATGAACGCATTTACATGGTGCAATTAGTTGGATTCATAGCAAAGGGCCAAGAGCATATGGTTTGCAAGCTTAAGCGGTCCATTTATGGACTTAAGCAAGCACCAAGGTCTTAGAACATTCGTTTTGATTAGGAAATCAAGTGTTTTTATTTTAATCAAAGTCCGGATAAGTCATGTATGTACAAGAGATGCAACAGAAAAGTAATGGTGCTCTTGGTACTATATGTAGATGATATCTTACTCATCGAAAATGATGTGGGAGTGTTATCTTCAGTGACTGTGTGGTTATTCAACCAATTCGATATAAAGGACTTGGGAAAAGCCAATCACATCCTTGGGATGAAGATTATTAGAGATCCCAAACAAAGGATGTTAGGATTATCACAAGCTACTTGTATCGATACGATTCTTGCTCGTTTTGGCATGCAAGATTCTAAGAAAAGGTTCCTCCCTTTCAAACATGGAATCTATCTATCCAATGATCAGTGTCCTAAAACACTAGAAGAGGAAGATAAGATGAGAGCAGTTTCTTATGCTTCTACGGTAGGAAACCTCGTGTATGCTATGCTATGTATTAGACCTGATATCTACTTTGTTATAGGCATGGTTAGTAGATTTCAGTCTAATCCTGGACAAGAACATTGGATTGTGGTAAAACATATTTTGAAGTACCTGAAAAGGATTAGAAATTATATGTTGGTTTACCAATCAGACAATCTAATGCCTTATGGGTATACAGACTCGGACTTTATGTCAAATAAGGATTCCAAAAAGTCTACCTTGAGATATGTGTTTACCATAGGAGGTGGAGCTATAAGTTGGAGGAGTAACAAGCAATCATGTATTGTTGATTCCACCATGGAGGCTGAATATGTGGCAGCCTCTGAGGTAGACAAAGAGGTCGTTTAGCTCAGAAACTTCTTAATGGATCTAGATGTGGTCCCTTCAGTGTGATCAGCTATTACACTTTATTGTCATAATAGTGTTGCAGTTGCTAACTCAAAGGAACCAATGACTCATAAGAAGGGAAAGCACATTGAGCATAAGTATCATCTTATACGAGAATTTGTTCAGAATGGTGATGTAATGGTGACGAAGATCGCATCAGCGAACAACCTGGCAGACCCTTTCACAAAAGGTCTACCAGCAAAAACTTTTGATAGTCATGTGGAGGGAATGGGAGTGAGATGTGTGGCATCATGGCTTTGAGTCTAAGTGGTAGATAGTTAGAGTTTTATTCTAAAAGCCATAACTTTATGTAATAGATTAATTTTTGGTTGAATTATTTAAACAATTTTTTTTTCTTGGTGAGAATATTCATGGGCAATGTTTGCATTCTATCATATTATATTATGCATGGGTGTCTCTTATTCTTCATAATAAATAATCTGATGTGTAGAGTTTGACTTACATACAGAGGATCAGATTATCGATTTTTGTATAATATAAGTTTTTGGTTCATAGTCTTACGTGAAATTGGACACACCACCAATAAGACTGTAACATAGTGTTTCAGTAGGTCTATCTTGACTACGAAAAATAGTATAGTTGTAATTGTATTTATACTGACAATATAATACAATTTATACCTCATGGTTATTATGTGCGCTTGTACTCTTAATCCAAAGATAATTAATTGATATATACATTTAATGTTGTTGACTTTGATTCATTATAGAGTGAGGCCTTGTGGGCCAATAGTCTCAGTGATTTGGGTCACAATATTAAGTATATGACAAGCATTAATTATTAATGGAATCCATATTCCTTTATAGGGATAGATGATATCCTCTTATGAAAACTTATAAGTTTTGATTATGTCAAAACCCGCAGGTGAATATTAGTATCCAACATAACGAATAAGTTAAGTGAAATGTCTCAAGAAATTTTATAGATGTTGATTAAATGAATTATCAGTAATTTATTTTAATCAACGGGTATCTATAATCATAACATGGGGAGATAAATAAGCATTTAATAACATGGAGTTCGAAATATAATTTTGAGATATGGAAGGGGAATGAAATTATAATTCTGTAGTAGTATGAATTATAATTTATATAATTCGAAGTTAATCCAGGCTGGACTAGAAATCTAGAATTATATAGGAAGCTCAGCCCAACTTCTCCTAGGGGTCCCTATCGTTGCCTATATATGCACCGTTATGTCTTCTAAGTCAGACACAACTTGATATTCGAAAGATTGAGAGAGATTTTGTGAAGGCAGAAAGATTACATTTTTGAGTCCACCGTCAGTACGTGATTAAGGTGCAATAGGATTACGATAGAAGATCTCGAGTTTAGTCGAGTAAGATCATTCTAACTCTGCTCAAAATTCGATCAAAATCAAATTGTGAAGATAGTCGAGATCAAACCAGACAAATCTAGAAGGTATGAACCCTAATTTCGCCTAATAGGGTTTCATAATTTTTTGTTGTATAATATGTACGCGTTCATTACTGGGTCTAGAGAATCGATCTCTAACAATAAGTTTGGAAATAAAGTTGCTAACAAAAAGTGCATAAAAAAGACTTGTTAAAGAAAATCAGAGTAATTCTAGGCTAACTAGGTGAACCAAGGTTCAATGACGTCGTCTTCTAAAAAGGTATCCTGTTATATCAGGTACTCAAGTTCCACTCCGTCTTCATCCATACCTTGCATGAAATGCTAGGGGCAAAAATGAAGATGCCCCCATGAGTTTTCACACTCGAGAAGAAGATTCCACCCTTTAGATTCCCGTTTTAATGTTTGGAGCATCATGATGTGTAATTATGAATGAACAGTATATGCGAAAATGATAATCGATAAGTACTGAAATAAAGTATCAAAATGTCAAGTCTCACTTGATTGGTGTTATTACAATATTCTAGATACTATCATAGTTCTCAATTCAACCAATTCAAGTATGACCAAGTCATATATATCCAATCAATGTTATATATCCAATTAATGCTTCCAATTATGACCACGCCATATATATTCCAGTCAATGTTTCCAATTATGGTGCTCCAGAATGATTACGATCCCGATAGCCATGCTAACCGTGCTTCTCAACCGCAATACACCCAACCGCCATATTTCGGTTCATCATGTTCTTAATCAATATGTTCTCCTATGATGTCATATGTACCTTACCATGTTAAAACCAAAATATACCTAATTCACTTGACTACCACTACATTGAGTCAAAAGGCATGCTAAGGCAAAATATAACACGGTGTAAACATAGTTTGGCTAAATGCATGATACAGCTAAAATACATCGCTTGGGTCCATCACACCTCCAATTTCGACAAAGCTCGACTTAAGTCACATCACGGCTAAAGACAACCATACATATTCTCACGGAGAATATATGAGAATATATCTACAACAACTAATCGGTAATATAGTTCTCAGTCAGTTTCCATCTCGAATATCTATGGGACACCCTAATGTCAATATCCAATCAATGGTTCACAAATTCGTATATCTATATCAACTAATCCATGCTTTCAAGATGGTCATGCGATTGATTTCATAGTATAGAACATATATCATCAGAGTATAACAAAATCAAATGATGTGTTTCAGGGAATATTAATAGCATTCTAACATGATAAGATGGCATGGCATAGTGCAATTTAATCATTTCAAAGCGTAAAGTTGGAATAGTAATCTAGGTATGCTTTAAACGAACTAACATGACTAAGAGGCAAATGATAATTATTTTATTCCATAGATGTTCAAGATTTGTGGAGGCTTTCTAGTTGTTTGATGTATAATTTCTAAGGCTAATAGTAAGTTCATTCGATTGGGTATTTAGGGTTCATCCGATTGCAGTTTATGTTTCTAAGGTAAGATGACTTCTAAAGATGAAAGTCATCCAGATGGGGTATCCTGGTTCATCCAGTAGGATTGAAGGTTTCCACGTCAATTGACATTTAAAAGGGCAAGCATCCAGATGGCTAAGTTTAGGTCATCCTGAAGGAAATAACATAGGCATCCGGTTGGGTTGAAGGTTTCCAAGTCAAACTAACATTCAGAGGTGCAAGTCATCCAGATGGAAATAACATGGGCATCCAGTTGGATTAAATATCAAAGACAGTAAAACAAAATAGTGGCATCACTCATCTGGATGGATGGGTTTGGCCATTCGGTTGTTAGTGTGCTTTTTAAGGCAAAATAGGATATTGAGGGTGACCTCTTCCGGTTGGATGGATTTTGGGTCATCCAGTTAGAATATTAGTTTATGAGGCAAAATGATGGTTACCTGTCATAAACCTCAAACATTTGGATTTAGCATATGTGTTTCCCTAACAACGAAAAATGAGTGAGTGCGGGAGGTTTTGGGTTTCGAGAAAGTTAAAACAGAAATCGCTAATATTTGTCTTTAAATTTTAGTTTATAAAATCATAAAGTTAAGGTACAAATTCAACTTCAAATATTCTATAGTTTTACAGAAATGTAGTTCAATATGTTGGGAATACTTATTATGAAGGGTTTGAGATGTTGAGGTGTCTTTATATTGGTCAAAATAAGGCGATAACAGATTTGGTCCAGACCTACCATAGTTTACTAAAACATCATTATACAGAGTTCTAGAAGTCCAAATGCGTTGGTTCAATGTGGAGATGCAAGATAACATATTAATTTATCATCCTACAAAATTTGAGGTCATTTTGAGTCTCATAGCATTCACACAGTTGTTTTGAATTTCAGGTTATAAATTTGTCTAAAACAAAAAAGGTCATTCACGACAGTGAAGTTCATTCAAATGGGTCATTTTTACCATCCGATTGAGATGTGTTTTCTACCTAAAAAGTAAGATATAGAGATGGGATTCACCCGATAGGTCATTTTTGGACCAACATGTTGAGATGGTCATCTTCTTCAATGACGGAGCTGTTTCCTCCATTGAAGCACTCTAAACTTATGAACATTCTCTAAACATTAAAATTGGGAACCAAAGATTGAAAAACTTACATCTAAATGGAAAACAAGAATGAATTGGATTGATTGGGGGATCAAACCAAGCTCCAATCTTGCGCAACGTCAAGCGGGTTCTCCTCCTCCTTCTCCTCCTCCTCCTCCTCCTCCTCCTCATCTCCTTTGATTTCTTCTCACTCTCTTGCTCTCTCAATCTCAAGATAACACAACAATACTGAATGAAAACCAAAGACATGGACGAGTATTTATTGCCAAGGATAGAATCCATCCAACACTCATTTTTGAGTTAAAGGAAATGGAGGGATGAGAGAATTTGAGTGAGGGAAAAGGCTTCTCTCGCCATGGATTTGACTCTGATTGTAGGCTAAGGTGATGTTTATGGTGGGTTAAGAAAGGATACCGGTTGTGGGCTACGACTAGGAATAGTAGGAGTAGGAAACAAAACATGGGTGAGGTCATGGTGATGGGTCTCACGTGGGGGAGGAAAAGATAAGGCTGGAGAAAAGGAAGATCTATATGTATGCACGTATAGAATAGGTGGTATACCTATGCTTATCAATATAGATTTATGTATAATATATCTAATTATAATATGCATCTAAAACAATATAATATGCACAAATTTCAAATCCAATTTCTAAACCTACTCTATGTTGCAAAAATTTAAATGGTTCACATGAAACGTGGGTCAAAAATACGAAAATATATTTTGCAGGAATTGTGAAAATAACAAATATCGTCCTTGAAATTCAGTGTAGAAGGTACAACAAAGGTTACGGTGTTGCGTACGTATTGCGTCACCTCGTTCCCATATAGATTCCTCAACATTACGATGATGTTGATAGGTTAACCTTCTTGTTTTGTCTTGCCTTGTTTTGCTGGTCCTACTTCCATTCTTGGATCGTGCCCCTATGTCGAGTGTGTCAGATATCCCTTTTGAAATAGGTATGCGAAATATGTGTGGCTTCGATTAATGGTGGCAGTAGTATGGTCCTATTGGCACTTGTTGTTGTCAGATGTTAGAGACCTTGTCCTTGTGTTTGCGGCTTTTGATAGTGATCTATCGTGTTAAGGTTCGCATGTCCTGTACTAGTGTCGGTGTAATTCCAATGGTATGCCTAGGGAAGAGGTTTAGGTAGTTCCTGATTGTTACAAAAAGCTAAACAAATCTTACATACTAGTGATACTCGTCGTGAGTGGAAGAGCCAAAATAATCATGGTCCTTTGGAGGACTAATAAGGTCTGAGCTTTAAGATATTTTTGGGGGAAATGAACAATTCTTCTTTCACAAGGCAAGGTAAAACGGTCATCTGAATTTTCAAAGATTTGTCTTAGAATACAAGGAGTTAGGTAAATATGATTGAGATCATCTTGAATGACAGAGTGAATCTTTTCAAAAGAGTGACATTACGTTGATTGCGATGCTTGAAGTTCAATGATTGATAAAAGAAAGATTTAGTAACGAGTTTCCAAGGAGATCCATGAAACAAACTTGTCATTGATAATGGTTGAGAAAGTGTGGTGGTAAATAATCTAGATATTGATTCTGAAACTGCTTCAGCTACACGTGTTTTAAATCAAGTATCTAAGCCTAGTTACTTGTCAAAGACTGTAGGCAATCATGGTATAGGAATAATTGACAAAAGGTGGTTTACTACGAAGAATTTATCATTCAAGAGGGTTTGAAATGAAATGATTTTCATGGTGCACTCTTAAGAAGAGAGAAGTGTTACAAGGACTTTGCGTCTTAAATGCGCAATGAATTTTGACAATTGAAATTTGAGATAGATGGGTGAATTCAAGATTTCAAACAATTTTTGAGAATTGTGACATGACAAGAATTTGATTACTTGAATGCATTTCAAAGGCTAGTATGAATTGGGTTGGTACAGTGAAGGGTCTAATGCTGACAAGGAGGTACAAGTGATGTGATTAGACATCCAAGGTATGGGTCAATCATGTATTGCCAATTGGCTAAGTGAAACTGAAGTGTCCAAGTTAGGTATCCTCTATCCCCCTTAACAGTGTATTGCTCCTCCCTTAGGAATTATCGCCGATTAGCATGTACCTAATCTATCCATTTCTAGAATTTTGAACTCGGTCGTTGCGAATATTTGAAGGTCATAGATTCGTAGGCCTAGGGCTTTAGGTATGTATCTTGTTCCAAACTCTAGTCTCCATCGTTGAGTTCAATTTTTCATAGAGTTGATGGCAGCAGTATTAAGAGATTAACACGTTCCCATTTGGAAGAATCTGAGGTGTGTCAGCTTGGTTGGCAGGAAATGCCGATCTCATTGTGTCTAAATTAGCTCTAAGTAACCAAGCAATCTCTTCCCATCCCAGAATGGCGCTAGTATTTCTGGTGTTGATAATGTTGGTATCCTTTGCACTGTTGACGTTCCCTTTATTCCTTAGTCCTTCCATTCTCTGTCGGTCAAGATCGGTGTTAGGAAAGGGTTGGATGATGACATAAGGCTCAAGGACATATTTAAGGGTGGAATCATTGTATGTGAGGCTTAAAATAGAGTACTAGGGTGCCAGGGTTTTCCATCATTAGGTTGCTCGGTAAAATAGTATATATAAGCCGAAGTAGTGAAAGTGTTACTTGTTTACGTATCCCACTATCATCAATATGTAACCGAGTAATGCATGTTCATGATACACACTACGTGCTACATTCTCCCATACTATAATTGTTGACTAAATGGGTCCTCATTGGTAGATGGATATAGGTTGATTCGTCTTGTTCTAGTGGAAAGGTGCGGCTATACTTCCTCATATGGTTTTTGCAACCGTCGTCGCTCTAGTCTAGCTCTTCATGTTGCAGATAGTAGTTGAAATCTCCATGGTGAGTGATGGCCTCCTCATCCACATACATCGGTTAGCACTCGAATCGATCTCTCCTCGTCCCCGTACATCGGTCAACGCTCAAATCGATCCAATGTATGGCAATGTCATCCTATGAGTGAAGGTTAAAGTCTAGAAAAGGTATCCTATATCGAAATTTGTTAGAGTTTTCATAATTTTTAGTAAAAATATTAACTTTAAAGAAAATGGTAGCTAGTAGTAATTATAACGTTATCCACTTGAGTCACATTCTCGGAACCTGATGCTACCCAATAACCCAAGGTCGAGAGGTGGTGAACCTAAAGCTCTGATACCATTTGTAACGGCTCGACTTTTCGGAACCGCTAATAAAAGAAGAAAATAAACATTTACTGTTCCATAAAGTAAATAGAATTTCAAATCTTCTTTTCAAACATAGATTTTTGTGCAGATAATCATTTCTTGACGAAATATATAATTTCAAAAATAAAGTTGTGAACAAAAAGTGCATCAAAAAGACTTTTTAAATAAAGTCAGAGCAATTCTAGGCCAACTAGGTGAACCAAGGTTCATCGACGTCGTCTTCTGGACAGGTATCCTCTTGGATCAAGTACTCGGATTCCGCTCCGTCTTCATCCATAACTGGCATGAAATGCTAGGGGCAAAAATGAAGATGCACTATGAGTTTTGACACTCAATAAGAAGATCCTACTCTTTAGATTCACCTTTTAATAGTTGGAGCATCATGATGTGTAATTATGAATAAACAGTATATGTGAAAACGATATCAGGTAAGTACTGAAATATAGTATCAAAATATCAAGTCTCATTTGATTGGTGATATCACAAAATTCCAGATACTATCAGATTTCTCAATTCAACCAATTCAAGTATGACCACGTCATGTATATCCAATCAATGTTTCCAATTATGACCACGTCGTATATATCCAATCAATGTTTCCAATTATGGTGCTCCCGAATGATAACGATCCCAACTGCCATGCTAACCGTGCTTCCCAACTGCAATGCCCCCAACCGCCATGTTCCCGTTCATCATGATCCTAATGAGACGTAATATGTTCCTTACCATGCCAAAACTAAAATACGCCTAATTCACTTGACTTCTACTAGACTGAATCAAAAGGCATGCTAAGGCTAAATATAACACGGCGTGAACATAGTTTGGCTAAATGCATGATACAGCTAAAATAGATCGCTTGGGTCCATCACACCTCTGCTTCAAACAAAACTCGGCTTAAGTCGCATCACGGCTAAAAACAATCATAGATATTCTCACGGAGAATATATCCACAATAACAAATCAATATTATAGTTCTTAATCAGTTTCAGGTCGAATATCCACGGGATACCCTAATGTCAATATCCAATCAACATTTCACAAATTCGTATATCTATATCAACTAATCCATGCTTTCAAGGTGGTCATTCAATTGATTTCATAGTATAAAACATATATCATCGTAGCATAACAAAATGAAATTATGTGTTTTAAAGAATATGAGAAGCATTCTAACACAATAATATAGCATGGCATAGTGTAATTTAATCATTTTAAAGCGTAAAGTTTGAATAGCATTCTAAGTATGCTTAAAACGAACTAATGTGACTAAGGGGCAAATGATAGTATCTTATTTCATAGGTGTTCGGGATTGTGGAGGCTTTCTAGTTGTTTAAAGTATAATTTCTAAGGCTAAGGGTAAGTTCATTCTAGTGGGTATTTAGGGTTCATCCGGTCGAAGTTTATGTTTCTAAGATAAGATAACTTCTAAAGATGAAAGTCATTCGGATGGGATATCTAGGTTCATCCAGTTGGATTGAAGGTTTTCACGTCAATTGACATTCAGAGGTGCAAGTCATTCGGATGGTTAAGTGTAGGTCATCCGGAGGCATCTGGTTGGGTTGAAGGTTTTCTAGTCAAATTGACATTTAGAGATGAAAGTCATCCGGATGGTTAGGTTTTAGGTCATCTAGATGGGAATAACATGGGAATCCGGTTGGATTGAACATCTAAAACAGTAAAACAAAACAATGGCATAACTCATCAAGATGCACGGGTTTGGCCATCCAATTGTTAGTGTGCTTTTTAAGGCAAAATAGGATATTAAGGGTGGCCTCATCCGATTGGATGGATTTTTGGGTCATCTGGTTAGAATATTGGTTTCTGAGGCAAAATTATGGTTACCTGTCATAAACCTCAAACATTTTGATTTAGCATATGTGTTTCCCTAACGACAAAATATGAGTGACTACGAGACGTTTCGAGGTTCGAGAAAGTTAAAACAGAAGCCGCAACTCTTTGTCTTCAAGTTTCAGTTTATAAAATCATAACGTTAAGGTACGCACTCAACTCTAAATATTCTATAATTTTACAAGAATGTAGTTCAATATGGTGGGAATACTTATTATGAAAGGCTTGAGACGTTGAGGTGTCTTTATATTGGTCAAAATATGGCGATAATAGATTCAGTTTAGATCTACCACAGTATACTAAAACATTAATATATAGAGTTTTAGAAATTCAAATGAGTTGATTCAAATTGGAGATGCAAGATAACGTATTAATCTATCATCTCACAAAATTTGAGGTCATTCTCAGCCTCGTAGCATTCACACGATTGCTTTGAAATTTGGGTTAGAAATCTGTATAAAACAAAAAAGGTCATTTATAGTAGTGAAGTTCATCCGCATGGGTCATTTTTTACCATCCGATTGAGATGTGTTTTCTACCTAAAAAGTGAGATACATATATTGGATTAATCCGGAGGGTCATTTTTGGACCAACCAGTTGAAATGATCATCTTCTTCGATGACAGAGCTGTTTTCTCCATTGAAGCACTCTAAGCTTATGAACATTCTCTAAACATTAAAATTGGGAACCAATGATTAGAATACGTACATCTAAATGGAAAACAAGAAAGAATTGAATTGAATTGATTGGGAAATCGAACTAAAGCTTCAATCTTGAGCAACATCAAGTGGGTTCTCCTCCTCCTCCTCCTACTTCTTCTTCTTCTTCCTCTCCTTTGATTTGTTCTCACTCTTTTGCTCTCTCAATCTCATGATAACGTAACAACAGTGAATGAAAACCAAAACATGGAAGAGTATTTATAGATAAGGGCGAAATTCATCCAATGCTCATTTTTTAATCCATGGAAGTAGAGGGATGACAAAATTTGAGTGAGGGAGAAGGCTTCTCCTGGCATGGATTTGACTATGATGGTAGGCTATGGCGATGTTTATGGTGGGCTAAGAAAGGACATCGGTTGAGGGCTATGGCTGGGAATAGCAAGAGTACGAAACAAAACATGGGCGAGGTCATAGTGAGGGGTCACACGTGGGGGAGGAAAAGGTAAGGCCGGAGAAAAGAAAGAAAGATACATATGTGTGTGTGTGTACATATATAACAAGTGGTATACCTATCTATATAGATGTAAGTATCGTATATATAATTATAATATTCATCTAAAACAATACAATGTGCACAAATTTCAAATCCAATTTCTAAACTTACTCTATGTTGTAAAAATTTAAATGGTTCACACAAAATGTGGGTTAAAAATTTAAAAATTTATTTTGAAGGAATTATGAAAATACAGGTCATTACAAAAACAATTTGAAATTAAAACTTAGTGAAACGAATATATCTCGTATTAATAAATCAAGTATAATTTCAATTAAAGGTTGCATACCGAAGAACTTTTTATTGAACCATTTAAGTTCTATTTTCAAATGAAAAATGATTACCAACTTATTCAAGATCTTTTACTTCCTTTATCCGTCTTAAATTGAAACATTAAAGGTTAAATAATTTATAACTCATTTTTAGCAGAATAAATCCACTCAAGCCCAAATTAAGTGATGTTTTTTTCACATATGATGCATCGTTTTTCATCGAATTTGCTTATTATTAGTCTAGATCAGTACAACATAAAAAAACAAATTTAATAGCTAAATAACGCCTTTTATCCTCAATAGTAAAAGTTTCACCCAAAACAGGAAAATAATTGACGGGCATTAACCATTGCAGTTGTAAAATAATTTTCACCATTTAATGTGTACCAAAATGTGAAACCACGGCAGGGATCGAATACTGATCACCATTTATGTGTTTCGAAAAGAAATTTAGACTCATTGCATGCCATAATTTTTCTGGTTGTTATAAATTCTTTTTAAAATTCGCAACAATTTCTTACAGTTAATTATTCATTTTGATGAACATGTTGAACATGAAAAAATTATGAGTAATTTTTTTTTGGAAAAAAAATAATTTTCACCTGATTTTGCAAATGTGCAAAATCACAACCCCAAGGGTTGTCCGAGCGGAGATCAATGCAAGTGGTAAATTCTTGAGGTCAAAAGTCGACGACAACACCTGGAACCATTGAGGGGTTTGCCCATTTCAAGCTAAAATCTTGAGGACTAATCAGTAATTTAGATGAGAACTTCTTGAAACTTTACCCTAGCTTAGTCCCAAAACAACCGAATAGCGAGTTAAAAAAAAAAAGGTGCAAAATCATGAAGAAGATAGAAAGATCAAATGCAGAAACCCACAGCAGTGTTTTGGTTTTTGAACATTATCTATACATAATGTTGGACCAATTACATAACTACGTTTAACAGCAACTGCTACCCTCTAAATTAACTGCATAAATTTAACTCTCACCGCAGAGAATGAGCCTAACATCAGTGGGGAAAAAAAAAAAAAAATCATTTCTAATAGTCCCCAAATGGATTAAGAACCTAAAGCATGACCTATCCATTTTTTCCGGCAAGCAAAATAAAGTTTGTTCCTCCTCGCTATTTATTATTATCATTACTCGGTAGTAACTCAGAGCCAGAGAGCTCCCGCTTCCTTGAGAAGTGGGACCAGGGTCCCATTAATGTGGGATGCCATGACTCTATCCATGGCCCCCACCAGCTTCCCGCCGATGAACACCACTGGAACGGTGGGGGAGTTTCCGAGCAGTTTGACGAGTACCCTCTCGATGTCTTTACCCCTTGGGTCTTGGTCAAGCTCGTACACTGTGGGGCTCACTCCCATCCCGCAAAAGAGCCTCTTCACGGCGTGGCACATGCAGCATGTGCTCAGGCTGAATATCACCACCGCGCTCCCCGACGCCAACCTCACCACTCGCTCCACCGGGTCCACCATCATGCTCTGCCTCACTGCCACCGGCATGTAGTAACCCCACGTCTCTGCCTGATACTGCATTTTTATTTTCTTCTTGAATTGGATGGTTTTTGTTAACCCCGCAGACGCTGAGAGAGAGAGAGAGAGAGAGAGAGAGAATGGGAGAGTGGAGTGATGAGAGGGGTTGGGGAGGTTTATATAGGGAGTGGAATGGAGGAGTTGGAGATGATCTGAAGTTGATTCGTGTGGAGTTCATATTAGAGCAAGTATTCAGTGCGGCACCTGTCTACGTGTGCATTTGCTTTTCAGGGTGAGGTGAGACTTATCTCCAAGCCCCATCCCTAATGCAAGATGATTCATTTGGACAGTTGCTTTTTTTAGATTAAAAAAAATTAATGAAACTTAAAAAATAAGAAAATGAGTAAAAAAAAAATTAATAATTAGAAGCCAAATAAACCAGAGCAGAGTTTGATAGGAAAATAAATGGCATGGCACTATTAATAAAAAAACTCAATTTTTCTTTTTACTTTAATGAATTTGTTAAATGGTAGTGTTAAGTTAGCTATTCTTAATTGGTGCATTTGCTGCGGCAATACAACAGTTAGAAAAGGAATGATAACCGTGAGATAAGAACAGATAAGACAAAACATGTCCGCTGAGTCAGGTGATAGAAAGAGAGAGGAGAGAGAAAGAGTCTTGGAAGAAAAAGAAATTTTCAGGACTCAAATTTTTATATTAGTAGTGCTAGAGTTTTAAAATTAAAATTAAAAATTTCTTTTTGAATTTAAAATTAAATGACATAATTTACTTGAATTTATGGGATTACAAGTATGCGTGAGACTGTAACTATAATTTTAAATTCTAAAAAAATTTCTTATGTTCAATTCTAGAACCTTAAACTTTTCTTTTTTGTATAATATATTTTCATATACTGTGACATATACTACCACGATTTACTTATACCATTAAAATGCTCATATTATCTCTAAATTAATACATCTTTAGCGTACAAAATAAGACCCATTTTATGTCATATAATATAAAATTTACAGCACAAAAACATCAATCCCACTAGAGATGTTCTAATGACTATAATGGAGAAGATGAGAACGTAAGAAACATGATCTTGGGTCAATTACACTAACATTCCTCAAGTTTTTGACAAATGTGAAGGTCGTTTTTAAGGTTCTAATAAATGCATTATTATTTTCTACTTTATAAATTATTTAACAAATTTATCACTTCACATAAATTTTTGTTAATTAAATGACGAAAAATGTTGATAGCATCAATACGGATTTTCTACTAACTATAAAAAATAATCTTTCCATTTATCCACGTAGGAGAAGAAAGAGTTACAAGATAACATAAGTGTAACTATTATTTTTGTAACACAAAAATAGTTGGTAAAATTCATGATGCCAAAAAATGCCAATGCCCAGCGAAGTATCTTGCCCTCCTGCACACAAGGTTGGTGGCCTAAAAGTTGTTTTTTATCCAAAAACTCTTTGATGATCAAGTCAGTAATCGGTAGGTAGGCAATAGGCAAGAATGTGTTGGGGGTGTATGGAATACGAACCTGGTCACCTGTAATAGCTTTGGGAAGGCTATGATCTCACGTGGGCTTATTGCCACCTATAGAGCCTCCATTCCATTTAGGGAAGATTGTCCTGTTGATATCTAGATGCCATCTCCTGGATGCCAAGCAGTTGTCAATGCCATCTCCAGGATTGCCCAAGCAATCAAGGGCGTCTCGCAAGGAATTTTCTAATCGGTGCCTATCGCATGATTATGTTAAGACTGAGTGCGCACATCTGAGCGGGTGTTGATCTACTGGGGTTTTTTGCTGACCAGAGCCAAACCGAGCTCATTAATTAGTTGTCCCTCATTACCAAATCAGGGCGTGAGCTCAGGCACAAGGAATAATTTCATGATATAAGAAGCGACGGTTGCTTTGGCATTGAATGCATGTCCCATCATCCCTTATTAGTACCATCAATTCCTCCACGTGTTACTTCGTCTTCCACTTTCAAAAATGATGCCTCACTTCTAGCGGTCATGACTGTATGCCTCTTTAATGGCAGCCACGTGGCACTATCCCAGCGGTTCATTCCTCTACACGCCAAATGATTTAAATTAGGTTTGCCTTCTCTTCCTTTTCTCTTTAGGGAATATCTATTTTAGAAATTTTTCAAATTCTTTTTCCTCGCATAACTTTGGTTTCCATTCCCTAACAAGTGCTCAATCCCCACTATTTTTCCAACCAACTTTGTCTATTACCCTAAAAAAACCGAAGTCACCCTAGAGCCTGCTTCTCTATCACATGGGTGTAGAACCTTTTCCCAAAGTTTTTTTGCCTCCCGATTATATTCCTTCTTCCAACGATCCTTGGAAGATTCCTATAAATTCCTCCATGTTGATTCTTGGACCGGAGATCCTCAATTTCTTACTGCAACCAATAGTATTTTTGACCTTGCCCTTGTCACGCGATCTCGGAGTATCGAAGGAATTGAACGGCAACCCATATACGTGGATACTTATTCTAAATTTAGTTCCTCCATGGAATCTTCAATGGGAGACGTTCTCAATGTTAACCCCATTTCCTTGGCAAGTCGTATTGCTAGCCTGGGAGGACATTCTTTAGTGCCAAAAACGTTAGTTCTGTGATGGCAAATAAGGACATGGATAGGTTTAGACTCAACTATTCAATACCTATTTCTGTTGCACTTGAGACTGCCTAATGCTGACAAGATAGCCTGCACATATGCTGGGGGCGAGATTTACTTCTACGAGAGCAACTTTCGGTATAGGATGATGAAGTGTGCTGGGCTCATGTGGGCAGCCTGACCCTCACGAGAAACCTATGAATGCTAGAGCATCCTTGTTCATTGGAGTTGCCATTTTATTTTAAGGTTAACCATGCAACCAATTCAAATGTACAATCTTTCAGGACTACTAGTCTGTCGTCATTAGAGATTTTCTCAATTCGAGACCAAAATTGCTAGATAGAAAGATGTTAGGCATCGCATCCCGCCTAACCCAAGTGGTTAGTCTCTACTCATCATTCATGAGATTTTAAAAGTGTTTTTAACATATAGGCACCTCAAGTCCATTTAGGGAAGAATGTCCCGTTGATTTTGGACAAGATCTCCGAGATTGCTTGAGAAATCAAGGACGTCTTGCTAGGGCTCTTCTGATTGGTGTCTACTACATGATTTTGATAAGACCCAGTGCACACAGCTGAACAGGTGTTGGCGATTGGGTAGAAAGTCTACCAATTGGTGCTACGTAACGCCCAGGTCGGTTGGTCAACCATCCATCAAGCCGAGTGATTTCTAATGGCGTAGAGTTTGTATGGATCGCTAACCTAAGCCAAATTGTGAAGGTGGCTTTGCCACCATGCTCTACGTTGGTATCTTGCCAACTTTTGGAGGTTGTGGTGGTCGAGAGTATCAATCGAATGTAACTCTATTATCAAGTCTAGTTTAATATGAAATTTTAATCTCTAATTAAATATATGTGTGTGTGTGTGTGTGTGTGTGTGTGTGTGTGTATTTATAGGTAGAGAGACTCAGCATGGACAATTCAATCATTTACAAGATAAAATTAAAGGTGTTAATATGAACTTGACCGAAGCAGAGAATTAGTAAAATAATTTATAAAGTAGAAGAAGAGGGTGCATTTGTTAGATTATCTGGGATATATTTGTTGGAAACCTCATAAATAATTTATATTTGGGTTCAATCTCCTCTAAGCGTATGTAGAATTAAGAGTAAGAATAGCAGCAGAGGATCCAAAGGCGGGGTGGGGGGTGTTTGTGGAAATAATGAAAGTTTGTCTGTAGCTACCGCGAAGCCTGCGTTGAGAGGGTAAGTACGTACGTAGTATTTGCTTTAAAAGGGATTAAAAATACTAGGTAATTGTAGTAGACAAGAAGTAAATATTTACTTAGAAGTTGGGTTTTGTTGGGGAGGCAAGAGTGTCAGCCATGCGTTGAAGGCGGCTATTATTTAGATATTGTTGAGTAGGTCAAATTTAAAAAGCAGAATTAAAGGAAAGAAGATCGAAATTGTACATGTTGAAGAACTGTTAGATTCTTATGAACGATTAATGAGGAGTTTGAGAGACGTGAGAGCATGCTTTTTGTAAAGGCCCGAAAATTTTCGTAAATTTATACGATAAAAAGGGTCGTAAATTGATCCATACTGGAGTGTAAGATGTAAATTGAGTATCTAGATATGTTTGAGGTGTAGTGGGAAGTGAA
>JABCMJ010008527.1:0-12030 GCA_014822125.1 Arbutus unedo
TCAATAATATTAAATGTACACATCGATTAATTATCTTTAGATTAAGAGTACAAGCATACATAATAACCATGAGGTGTAAATTGCATTATATTGTCAGTATAAATACAATTACCTCAAAGTGGTCGTATTCAATACAAACAAAGTGTACTAACACAGTGAGTTAAAACTATACCATTTTCTGTAGTCAAGATAGACCTACTGAAACACTGTGTTATAGTCCTACTAGTGGTGTGTCTAATTCCACCTAAGATTGTGAACCAAAGACTTATATTCTACAAGAACTAATAATCTGATCCTCTGTGTGTAAGTCAAACTCTACACACTAGATTATCTACTATGTAGAATAAGAGACACTCGTGCATAATATGATATAATAGAATGCGAACACTGCCCATAAATATTCTCATCAAGAATAATTGTTTAATAAATTCAAACTAAAATTAATTCATTACATAAAGTCGTGGCTTTTAGTATAAAACTCTAACAGTTTTGGCCTTCGTTTTTGCAACCCAATTGTGCAAAACATCTTAAAAATCTCACGGAACATGCATGGCTCAATCACATTAAAAAACAACGCATAAACTCGCGATTTAAACTTGATCTAAGCAATATTTGAAGGGAAGTCAACAAGAAATCCTAAATTAAGAAGAACGAAGTAAATGCTGTCAAGTATTGAAATCCCTTGAACCCTCTGCATATATGGCTGATCTTGGGCTCCACTCGAAGCTCTCAACATTGACAACACTTCTCTAGCTGAAAGCTTCATTAGATTCCTTCGTCACTAGCCCGTTAGCCCTCTTTTACCAAAATTAGGGATCTTAGATGAAAGGTAAACATGTTTTTAATGTTTTTAATGATGTTTGGTTTGGTCAGCCAAAATGAATATATTGCTATTGGATTATGCCAGCCTATGAATGCATTGTATATCGGACTTCTTTAACTCTAATGTTCGATGTGAGAATTCCTCAATCAAATATGTGATGACCTCAAAAGTTATGTTGAAAGAATTCAGTTAAGAAATGAAAGGATGATGAGATGCAGTATCTCAGAACTGAGTAGTGCCATCTGAAAGTCCATCCAGCTTCCTATCTAATAGTCCTTCTACAAAGCCATCCAAAAATCCGACAAGAAAGCTGGTAAGCAATCCGACAGATTTGAGCTTGATTTAAGCAACAGTCTGATTGTATTTCTCCCTATGACTTCTCAGGAATACTATATACCTTTTTGGGAAGAATTCTTGATTGATTAATCTATCATTGATTTGAAATATCTTACTATATTTCTAGGATTCATTGCCATTGGGTCTTAATAGGAAAAACAATTGGCTATTGTTATGGAAAGATTTATTTCAGGACCACATTGGCTTGTGATGGCTGAATATTTCGATTGGAAGATTTCCAAAGTGATGAGATGCTAGAGCTTGATTTAAAAGACAGTGTGAGGCAAAACGAAAGACGACTGAATAAGCTACAACGTTGAGAAGAAAAAGAACAAACAGAGCTTTGAAAATATTCACTGTTCATCATCTATCTCAGAGAAGTCTTTCACTTGCAAACTACTTTAGATTCTGAGTATTGATCTTTCACTTGTATATCCTCTTGGATAAATCCACACACCACAAATCCTACCTTGTGAGAGAGTGAACCCATTCCAATGTGATTCAGTTAGGATTTTTTCACTATCTTTTGGTTGTGTTTTTGTTCGGAAGTATTTTACTATAGTGATTTATTGCGAGCCTTGCACTAGTTTGTGTATACTAGTTGCGAGGAAAACTTCTTAGAAGAATTTCGTCTGCATGTACCAAGGAGTGACATCGATCTACGTGTATCGATTGTAAAGAAAAATTGACTACTTGGTCTGCGTGTATGGGTAAGAGTGATTGTAAAAGAGGAGTTGGCCTTATAAACTAATCTTGTGTAAGTATTGGATCATATTGGAAATGGTGATTGTTCAAGGGAACAATCACTAAGAGTGAACTAAGCACATCACCTAACTACTATAAAAATCTTCGTCTCCTAATTTACTTATTTTCAGTACTTTGTTTTCATTTTATTATCTTGTTGCGCTTACTCGTTTGTTTGGGTTGATTGAAAATAGAAAAAAAGGGAAGTCCACCTATTCACCCCCCCCCCCCTCTAGGTGACTCATCATTAGATTTATTAAAAACCTGTTCTCGGGTGTCTAGAATTCTCATTTGGCTCTCCTCATAGGACATGTCATCTTCCACCCCCAATTCTGTCCAATCCCGCACATGAGATGCATCGGGCTTGTATTAGACACGTGAAAGACATCATGAAACCTTGATAGCCTCATTGGCAAGGCAAGTCGATACACCACCTCCCATACTTTCTCCAAAATCTCAAATAGCCCAACAAACTTTGGCATAGGTTTTCCACTACGACCAAATTGCATCAATCCTTTCTTAGGTGTGACTTTCAAAAAAACATGATCGTCCACATCGAAGGCTAGTGGTCGCCTTCTGCGATCAGTATAACTTTTTTTGACGGCTTTAAGTAGTGAGCAACTAGTGCTATATCGGGACAACTTTTTCTATAGTCTCCCGAACTAAGTTTGGCTCCAACACTGTGCCTTTCCCAACCTCAGCTCAACAATACATGTGATTTGCAAGGCCTACCATATAGTGCCTCATAATGAGCCATTCGTATACGTGACTGAAACCTATTATTATAGGCAAACTCTACCAGCACTAAGTGATCCTCCCATGAATCTCAAAAATCTAGGACACAAGCCCTCAAGAATTTGAATTGCATGCTTGGACTACTTGTTCATCTAAGGATGGAATGCAATACTCATTCACAAATCTATCCCAAGTGCCTCTTGAATACTAGACCAAAATCGTAAAGTGAATATGGGATCTCGATCCAACGCGATAGACACTGGCACTCCATGTAATCGGACTATCTCTTGAATATAAAGTATACTGAGTGCCTTTACAGCATCTGTCACGCAAATAGAAAGAAAATGAATAGTCTAGGTTAGTCAATCAACAATCACCCATACTGCATCATGCTCTGCTGGTGACCTTAGAAACCCTATCATGAAATCCATGGTCACGTGCTCCCATTTCCACTCAGCCACTGACAAAGGCGGCAACAACTCGACTAGTTTCTAATGCTCGACTTTAACCTGCTAACACACCAGACAATTTGATATTAATAGAGCAATGTCATGTTTCATTCCCTTCCACTAGTACTACATCTGCAAATCTTGACACATCTTCGTACTGTCAGGATGTTCTACGAGATGTGAATAATGGGACTCTCAAAGTACACTCTCACAGAATGACTCAAGCACATATACTTTGCTAGCAAATCTCAGCCCCTGATTCGCATGAAGAACCTATCCATTGACCTATTCACCCAAAGCCAAATAGTCCTGCATGGATTTGGCTACCGAGTAATTTTGTTGTTCTTTTATCACTCTCACCAATAACGATACTATGCTAAACAAGGCAGCCTTGTCACCGTTTGTGCTGAACTATAAACTCTACACACCAATCTCCGCAATCATTTTTAATTCCCGCATAGCCACACTAACCCAACTATGGAGTGACTTTCTGCTCAAGGCATCTACCACCGCATTTACCTTACTCGAATGGTACTGCAATTCAAAATCATAGTCTTCCATGTACTCCATCCACCTCTGCTATCTCATACTCAAATCTTTATAAGTTAAGATATACTTAAGTCTCTTGTGATCTGAGAAGACCTCGAACTGCTCACTATACAAATAGTGTCTCCAACTCTTGAGTACAAATATAGCTGCGAAAAATTCTAAATCACATGTAGGATAATTGCGCACATGGTTCTTCAGCTGACGAGAAGCGTATGCAACAATTCTCCCATCCTCCATTAGCACACATCCAAGTCCATCCTTCAAAGCATCACAATATATAGAAAATCATTGTCCTTGCTCAGGAATCACCAATATTAGAGCGGATGTCAACCACTTTTTCAACTATTGGAATGAACACACACATGCCTCATCCCACACAAATCTAATCCTCTTTAAGTAAGTTGTGTCATCCGAGCAGGCAACCATGCAAAATCCATAACAAAACACCGATAATAACTAGCTAAACCCAGAAACCTCAAAATTTTACAAATACTCTTGGGTCGCTCCCAAGTCAACACTGCCTCTATCTTTGATTAATTTACTACCACCCCTTCACTAAACATTTCATGCCCTAAAAATTTCATCTTGTAAAGCCAAAAATCACAATTCGATTATTTAGCGTAGAGGGAATTCTCCCTCAAATTTTATTGTATAATTTTCAAGTGGTTCTCATGCTCCTCCTTCGTTAACGAATAGACCAACATATCATCTGCAACTATCACATGAAATAGATGCAATAATCATGAAAGATGAAACTCATAAAAGCGGCAGGTGCATTGGTCAAACCAAACGGTATCACCACAAATTCACAATGATCGTACTACGTCCTGTCTTGGCAATGTCGTCCACCCTTAGCCTCAACTGATGGTAATGGTAACCCGATCTCATATCAATCTTGGAAAATACCCGAGAACCCTTGAGCTCACCAAACAAATCGTTGACCCTTAACAATGGATGTTTATTCTTCACTGTCACACTGTTTAGCCGTCAGTAGTCATTGTACAATCTCAAGAACCCATCCTTCTTCTGAGCAAATAGGGTCGGAGAGCCCAACGGTGAAGTACTAGGTTAGATGAAAACCTTGTCTAACAATTCCTGAAGTTGTACCTTCAATTCTTCCAATTCCACTGCAACAAATCGATAAGGTACCATAGAAACTGGAGAAGTCCCGAGTACGAGATTAATAGAGAACTCCACTTCCAGTTGGGAAGGTAAGCCTACAATATCTCCAAAAAGACATGGAAAATCAATTACTACTCGAGGAAACTCTCCACAACTCTGACTCTCTTCATCATCCTAGGTGATTGCAAACAAATGACCAAAAGTCATTCGACTCCATAATCCCTGAATGACTGACTGAACATCTCCTCGATCTCTCTATAAATGAAAACTGTCTCCATCTAGAATATTAATAGTCGCCATACTCTGATAATAGTCAATTGTGGCTCTAAAGAAAGTCAACTATTCCACTTGCAAATTAACATCAAAACTATCATATCTAATAATATTAGATCAAAGAATAGACTGTGGTCGGCGAACACCATCTAGCATGACCTACATGTGTCTAAAAGCCACATCACACCCAACAGGCATCTCAACCAACAACATTGAATCTAACATACTGATCTCAAGACCCAAGGTAGTAGCAAATCTAAAGGCAATAAATACATGCGAAGCAACTATGTGCTGCCACCTCTAGAGCTACGATATAAGCACATCCCCTATTCATCTATCCCTGCTGTACCAACTGGGATGACAAGGCTGGCTGAGCTAGCCCTGCCTGTTGTGCTGGTACAAAACTCTATTGAGCCGAACCTGACTACATTGGATAATTTTGCATTGAACCCCCTGTACCACCACTTTCTCTGACTCTATGGGCAATGACACTAAATATGCCCCTCCTTGTTACACTTGTAACAAATGATTGGCCCCATAATAGTACTTGTAGTCTAAGATGACTATGCCCCCCGTCAATAATCTGCCCTCTTGTGACCCGGCTAACCACACTTAATACAAGTAATTTCTCCTTGAGGATCCCTCCCTGTTGAGACAATTGATGGAGCAGATACAGCTTGCCTCCTTTAACCTTGAAAATGGGAGTTAGCCTCCCTTTAACGCTTTATGTTCTGCCACACTATTTTTGATGTCGCAACCTTAATAGTAGCTCTATCCCTGGCTGCCAAGCCTGCCTCGGCAATCATTGCCCGCTCAACTAGATCTCGATACTCTTGGATCTTTAGCTGTATAATGGTCTATTTGATTGCTGGCTTGAGACCCTTTTCAAACCTTTTGCATTTGGGATCCTCATCCCTTGTCGTCTCCGTAGCAAAGCAATATAACGAGATAAACCTATTATGATACTTCACCATAGTCATATTGCCTGCTTAAGATCATAGAATTCCTGTTGAAGAGAGTTCTTCATCACTACTGGGAAGTAGCGATCAAGGAATAGGCCCTTGAAACCCTCCTAGGTTAGCTCCTCCACCTTATAAGTACTCTTTATCATTTTTCACCATTGATCAGCCTCACCTGTAATCTGATAAGTGACAAATGAAACTCTTAGCTCATCCTCAAGAACCTACAAAGTATCCATAGTCTTCTCAATATGTTCTATCCAACTGTCAGCCACAAACAAATCAGCTCCACCAATGAATTTGGGAGGGTTGATGCGGTGGAACTCCCACATTGTTATCATTGCTCTAGTCTCATTCTTGGGCTGGTCATTCAGTGCCAATTCATGTATGGCCTCGGCCATACCCCTCACAATGTTATGCCCAATTGTAGGATCTAGTGCACCTACAGCAGTGTCACCCTTGCCTCTACCCTAAACTCTATAAGTTGGCATCTCTATGCAAAAAGGAACAAAACTCATTAGCAACGAATAACAGTCAAACACAGATATACATGTAAGCATATAAACACGTAATGAGAAGTGCCTTCAAGAACATCAACTTGATATTCCAATTAATTCTACTGGACCTCCAATCAGAAGACATGGTGATCAAGCGTATCTTTTAATCAGATTTCACAAGTACTTGCATGGATGTCCGAAGACAAGTCAAGACCTCTAAGACCTTAATATATTGCTCTAGGTATTTGAACCATATTTTGATACCAAGTTGTCACACTCCGCATTCTAAGGGTATGAATTAAGCAATAGAATGATACAACAAAATTGAATCTCAACACAAAAACATATCCATCAAATTATTAACCACCACCTCAAGAGTAAATTATGCCCAATCCGAAGAATTTAGCAAAAAGTCAAATAAAGGCCCATAATGCCCAAGCAACTAATCAATCTCTGAAAAACATCCAAACACATAAAAACAACTGTCATAAAGGAATCCCTAACTATTAAAACTCCAAATATCTCCAAACTTGAGGTCTAAGTTCTTGTTTCCTCATCATCACCTGTAAATGATTAGTTTATAGAAAGACATAAGACAGAGCTCGAGTAGAAAGTCATATTGAACCATTAACATATTGATTAAAGTATGCTCACATCAACAACATAATATGTGATAGTAGGAATAACTAATGAATGAACTAACAATGACATGCTCAACGTGAGACTCATGCAATCATTTAACGGTCTCTCACCGCAGGCCATACACACGGACAATGGGCACCTAGTACTAATACAACGGTTTCTCACCATGGGCATACCCAAACAAGGGCACCCTGTCTAGAGTTCATGGGACACCTCCGATCATCTTGACATCTCCAACCCTGCAATATTTTAGACAGACTTCTACCGCGGGAATCACAAAGATGCCAATCCAATGTAATCACCATTCATGCATGATCATATGAACTAACAACGAACAGTTCAAACCTGAACAGTAAGCATAAATGGACTAGAAGGCAACAAACATGCCAAAGATTTAAAAATGAATTTTCTTTTTTTTAGCAAGCCCCTGGAGTGGCCTGGAGTTATCTCGAGTGCCTAAAACTAGTTCTCTGGCAAAAAAAATTCTAGAAAATGAAAGAGGCTGCTCGGTCGCTCGTGCAGCCTAGTCCATTTTTCTAATTTTTTTTCCGATAGAACAAACCTCATTTTGGTCTTCGTTTGTGCAACCTAACTCTTTAAAGCACCTCAAAAACCTCAGAGAACATGCATGACTTGATCACGTTAAAAAATAATACATAAACTCATGATTTAAGCACAATCTAAATAATATCTCAATAAAAATCAACATGAAATCCTACCATAATCAATAAGAACGAAGTAAACACTGTCAAGTATTGAAATCTCTCAAACTCTTCATGTATACGGCTAATCTTGCGATCTATTTGAAGCTCTTGACACTGGAAACACTTCTCTAGTTGAAAGTTGTGCAAGATTTCTTTGTCTACTAGCCCGTTCACACTCTTACACCAAAATTAAGGTTTTTACATTTATTAAAAAACTGTCTAACTTTTATAAAACCAGAAATAGGGTTTCATTAAGCCTTAAATAGTTAATTACACTAACTCCCTTCTAGTTCTAAAAACCCCATATCAGGCTCGAAATTGTATATTATCACAAATCGGTAAAAATTAATCAATTAAATTGAAGCCACTGAACTCTAAAATAAATTAAAAACATAAAATAACAAATCTCAAACCTCGAGTCTTGTAACACCCCGAATTTTGGACACGTTAATTTAAAAGAGTGAAGTAACCAAAATACTACCATTTCATTGAAATACGAGTTTAATACAAGAGATAGTTGAAATACGTTTAAAATACTTTAAAAGGAAAGTCTGAGCAGCCTAATCTAGTCTAAGTGATCCACGGCTCCACCGTGTCTTCTGCGGAATAAGTGTCACGCCCTCAATTTTCAACCTAATATCAATACATTTAAATATAACAAAAGCCTCGTAGTCTCACTCAATACCCAAAATACCATTAGTCATATACCAAGATGTTCCAAGTTCTTACAATTTTAAAGAAGTCGGTTTCAAAATATTACATTGGGATTAGGACATTCAATAAACCAGAGTTCTGATACATCTTTCTAAAAACAAAAAAACAAAACAATGGGTAAAAGATGTTAAATAACTCCACGGATGCGGCTCCTAGAATGTCATGGAAAAATCCAACACTCCATGCCAAATCCACGCTAGTTGTCAGGAACTGTACCTGAAAAATAAATAAGGGTTGAGCTAACAAGCCCAGTAGAGAACTTCTATGCAAATCTTACATGATGATGGAATGTCATGGGATAGGAGGTAAACAACAAAGCGAAACTTCAATGTATTATGATAAGATACATTAAGTTACAACCTAATCATTCCGAAATTGGAACCTATTCATCAGAGGCTCGTTTCACATAATTGTTCTCACCATCATCATCAAGTAACACTTTTGAATCCGCCTTAGCAATATCTCATGCCTAGTCTTCCTATAGAATCCTAGTCCCACACCCTAGTAATCCCGTTCGTGAGTCTAGTTCGCAATGCTCCTGACCTTCCCACCAGAGAGTCTAGTTCACAATACTCCTAGCCTTCCTATAGGGGAGTCTAGTTCATAATATTCCATCGGTCATTGTGTTCACATACAACAAGGTCCGTAAGTTACTCCTATTGTTTCAATGTATCAACCGTAAATTAGAACCAAATGGTAAGATGCCTCGCCTCTAACAAGGATATCATATTTCAACATTTTCAAGGAACAAACATAGTATCTAATCCATTAAGATGAACACTTCAAGTTAAAAAACCCCAAACACACAAAAACATACTCAAGCCCTTAATGCAAAGGGTAACTGCATAATATACCAATAATAAACCATAAACATGTAAGAGGAGTAAGAAAATCCCTACCTCAAGAAGAGAAATCCAAGCTTTGAGCTCAAATGGCAAAGCCCTACCTTGAATGATAGGACGAAGCTCAACCAAACCCTCTCCAAGCAAGAACCCATCTCCATGTGCTTGAAATCAAAGAGAAATGAAGGATTCTTGAAGAAATTTGAGAGATATGGAGGTTTGATCAAGTATTTTGGGGTGGAGACATGAGAAATTGGGGTTTCTTAGAGAGAGAGGGGGAGAAAATCTGATTTGCGGTGTGAGGGTTGTGTACAAAAATTTTTGGTTTGACATATTTAAAAAAAATGCGTATGACCCGCTTGACCAGCCACCGGAAGGGCACAAGAAATCCTGACCGGTCATGGGAGGCAACTGACGAAAAAAATGAAAAAAACTCCTACCTAACTGACCGGTCACAGAAATGACACGCGGGGAGCCTGACCGGTCATGCCAGTTATACTGACCAAAATTCCATTTTCACGTGATTGGTCACCCCGGCCATGCTCCTGCCCTGACCATTCACCCAAAACTCCCTATTTACTCCTCTACTCTACACCAAAACTCATCCCGCTCATCCTTCATCTCATTCGATGCATATCAATACCCATTTTACTCACCGCTAATCATTTTAAACCTTAAAATAAGATGGGTCCTCATATGCTTCCCCCCTGAAAGAAATTTCGTCCACGAAATTTTAAAAGTATTATAATGTCAATAATTCCCAACAACGTCAAACCGATATACTCTACATGCGATAAACGAATGAACAAGTCAATGCAACTTGAGCCAATGTCTATTTCAATGTCACAAGTCCATAAACTTTAACAACTCAATTAAATGAACATGTCCAAATAATGTCCGATTGCATATTAAGGACCACGACTCAACAAGTTCGATAATTTAAATGACACATATCCATAGTTCATGCATCAACAATGCCAATTTGCTAAGTAATGTTCATGACTTAACAAGCCTATTCGAATCAAATTCAAATCGGGAAAAAATAAATCCCAATAAGAACATTACAATAGTCAATCAAATCCCAAACAAACTTGGGTATTTCTTCCGCACTTTGTCTTCTCATTCTCATGTCAATTTCTTTCAGCCCTGGTTACTCCACAACACTCGCACTAACGGAATAATCTTATCTCGTAGCACTTGCTCACGAGTATCAAGAATACGTATCGGCACTTCTCTGTATGAGGCATCGGCTTCTAAATCAAGTTCGGACCACTCAAATACATGAGATGAGTCCGGTTCATACTTTCTCAACATAGACACATAGAAAATGTCGTGCACACCCGATAGTTTTAGTGGTAGAGCCAAACGGTACGCCACCTCGCCAATCCTTTAAATAATGTCAAATGGCCCAATATATCGTGGCGAAAATTTTTTTTTCCGCCCAAACAGCGACAAATCCCTCCATGGTGACACTTTCAAGAATACATGGTCTCTAACTTTAAATGACAAAGGGCGATGATGACGGTCGGCATAATTCTTTTGTCGAATTTGCGGGTTAAGCAATCTTCGGTGAATCAACTTGACTTGCTCAGTAGTCCTATCTCATCCAGCCACAAGGTGTTGACGAATCACTTTCATGCTTTTGGCGATTTCTCCAATCAAGTCCGGGCCCACAATAGTGGCCTCTCCCAATTCCATCCAACATATGGGCGATCTACACGGCCTACCATACAAGGCCTCAAATGGTGCTATCTCAATGCTAGATTGATAACTGTTGTTATATGCAAACTCAACAAGTGGCAAATGATTCTCCTAACTACCCCGAAAATCCAAACACACAAGCCTAAAGCATGTCTTCCAAAATATGGATCGTTCGTTCCGATTCTCCATCTGTTTGTGGGTGATAAGCAGTACTAAACAAAAGATTTGTACCAAGCGCTGCTTGCAAGCTCTGCCAAAACAATGTGGTAAAACTCAAATCTCGATCGAAGACAATGAACATAGGAATTCCATGGAGCAGATAATCTCGCGAACATATAAACGGTTAAGTTTTTCCACAGAATCGATCACCTAAATCGGTAGAAAATGAACAGTTTTCATCAAACGATCAACAATCACCATTATTACATCATGCCC
Organism: Arbutus unedo; assembly: GCA_014822125.1. Classification (NCBI taxonomy): domain Eukaryota; kingdom Viridiplantae; phylum Streptophyta; class Magnoliopsida; order Ericales; family Ericaceae; genus Arbutus; species Arbutus unedo. The sequence goes on from JABCMJ010008527.1 coordinate 11,526, forward strand.
TCTCGGCGATCTCAACAAACCAGGAATGAAATCCATGGTCACATTTTTCCACTTCCAGTTAGCCACTGGTAGTGGTTGCAATTTCCCAGTGGGTCTTTGGTGTTTAGCTTTTACTTGCTGGCACATAAGACACCGTGATATAAATTTTACCACATCTTGTTTCATTCCAAACCACCAAAATTGTCGACACAATTCATGATACATCTTCGTGCCTCCCGGATGAATGGCTAAAGACGAATGGTGAAACTCCCTCAAGATATCTTCCCGGCATGAAACGGGCACAAATAACTTGCATTGGTAATGTAGACCTCGATCGGCATGCATCATCCATCCCTCTCTAGCACTACCACCGAAAAACTTCTTTCTCAACTCATTCGTTTTCTCATTTTCTTGTTGGGCATCAACCACCCGAGCCATTAATGTCGATTGCACCATCAAATTGCACAACGTTACCCCTTCCCGGACTTCCTCAAAATATGTTGCATAAAATCCTAAGTCTTGCATC
>JABCMJ010008532.1:0-10907 GCA_014822125.1 Arbutus unedo
AGTCTCAGATGAGCCATTCCAATCTTAGGCCGCCTACTTCGTCGGATTCACGAAGCAATATTTCTAGGCCCGCGAGTGTGTGTTTTTGATGCAATCAACCGGGTCATATCTGTTCTCAGTGCCTAATACCTCCCAAACTTTGTTATATGTGGCAAAAAAGATCAGGTTTATGGGAATTGTCCTCAAGGGGGAGGAATGCGTAGTGAGGTTGGCTCGGTACAGCAACCGAGATAGGAGCAAGGTCAAGGGCAACAATAGTTTGGGGCTCCACAACGACAGCAGCAATCATATTTTTGTCAGGCCACATCGACTCAGGGCTCTCAATCCGAGAAAAGGGTTAGTTCTTCGGAGCGAATGAACTTTCCAAGACAAGGAGGTAGTTATATGCAAGGATATCGTGTTCTTGCTAGAGCTTATAATATTGCATTTGTTGTGGCACCTTCTACTTCCCAGAGCCCGGACACGTCAGTCGTGAGGGGTTCATTTCTCGTATTCAATTTTTTGTGAGAGTTCTATTTGATTCTGGAACATCGCATTCATTTATTACTGCATCATTTACTTGTGCTTTGGAGTTGGAGACTGTTTTGTTAGACCCACCGCTGCATGTTGAGACACCTATTGGAGGGAGGTCACTACTTGATCGTGTGTGTAGAGATTGCGAGCTTGTCATACTTGACCGTCGTTTTATTTGTGATTTCATTGTGCTGAGCATGACTGGGTTTGATGTTATCTTGGGTATGGACTGGTTATCTACCCATCATGTCTTGATCGATTGTTATAAGCGTCGGGTCCATATTTATTCACCCGGTGATGGTTGTTTTGAGTTCTTTGGGGAGCATCGGGAGCCGTTAATCCTTATCTGTATGAACCTCGGGAGCAAAATTCTATTTATGCGTTGTTGGCTAGTTTGACTCTTGATGAGGATGTGCATGCATGTGATGAGTTGCCGTTAGTAGTCCGTAATTTTTCGGATGTATTCTCGGAATAGTTACCCAGTTTACCTCCCGAGTGAGAGATTGAGTTTACGATGGATTTAATCTCGGGTGCCGCACTGATTTCTATGCTTCCGTATCGTTTTGCACCAGCCAAATTGAAGGAGTTGAAAGTCCAGTTGCAGGAGTTGCAAGATTTAGGCTTTATACGCCCAAGTACATCACCATGGGGAGCTTCAGTCCTATTTGCACAGAAGAATGATGGGTCTTTACGCTTGTGTATCGATTTCCAGAAGTTGAACCGTGTGATTGTAAAGAACTAGTACTCAACGTCGAGAATTGATGACTTGTTTGACCAACTCTGAGGAGCCAAGTGTTTTTCGAAGATTGACTTGAGATCGGAGTATCATTAGTTGAGGGTTCGGAGTGAGGATATTCTGAAGACCGCTTTCTGTAAGCGCTATGGGCACTATAAGTTTGTAGTGATACCGTTTGGGTTGACCAATGCGCCGGCAATGTTTATGGACCTTATGAACCGTATCTTTTGTATAGACATTCCGAAGACCGCTTTCTGTACACACTATGTACCTTGACCAATGCACTATGGGATATTGGGTTGGTTATAAACTTCTTTCATCTATCACTTAATTTCACTTAACCGCCTTCATCTTGTAATTGTCTCAATGCACAATTTGATCTTTCCAAATGTAACGATCGACCATTTTTGGATTGACGCACATGACTACTTATCGTATTCTCATCTATTTGCATCAATCCAAAAGCGATCGTTACATTTGAAAAAATTAGAGGTGTATTAGGACAATTAGAAGATGAAAGGAGTTAAGTGAAATCAAGTGATAGGGTGAAGGGGGTTAACTGTAAATTACCCTTTTATTTATGATAAATTATAATTATAATATGTTGAAAAACAAGAGCGTGACAAGGTTGAAGAAGATCAATCAGGTGCTGTAAGGAATGATTGAAAACCAAAAGAATCTCATTCAATCACTAAATACGAAACTGCATATGTGTGAAGGCAAATAAAAGAATCACTAAGTTTTTTAGTTGTGAGCCTTCAACTATCACTCGTTTTCACCTTACCCCTTTATTGTTTAAAGAAAATGATAATTAAAAAAAAAAAAATTATAACTCTATATTTTTTGAGTGCCCAATATTGAGAGCCCAACTTTCAATAACGCTGGAGGTATTACCTTAATTCATCATCGGTTGCTTTACACCTAGTTTTTTAGCTGATGAATTATATAATATTGAGAGGTCGTGAAATTTTTTCTTTTCGGATCAACAAATTAATAAGTTGGTTTTTTCATATTATTGAGGTCATGGATCATGGATGACACCTAATTACGAGCACCTAGTGTTGGCCATAAAAAAATTATTCACTACAAAAAAATAAAACTTAAAAAAGTTATGTTATTAAAAATCTAAACTGACTTTCAAGAATTAAAAAAGTCGTTGATATCTAGTAAGTTGTTAAAAAAAGTGAAATTTTGTTTGCCAATTGAAAAAGGTATTGATTTTTACAATCTCTTTTTATATTTTGAACTTTTTCATTTGTTTTTATGAACTTATGCTAGTATAGTAAACCTTTTATAAATGAAACAATGATGCTGTGCTCTTAAATCAATGATACAAGATGATAAAAAGGGAAGTGTGAGAATTAATTTCAGATTATAAAAAGTATATTATAATTAAAATGTAAAATTTGGTATACAAATGAATCACAAAAGTTACCATTAACATCCCAAAATATGCATAACGGTGCGTGTGTGAAAGGCACATGTGCGCATGTGTACGTTGCATCATATTTCTCGTTAAATCTCGGATGGAAAATTAACGGAAGGACTGCTAGCTTTTCATAGTTGAAGAGGGTATTTGTAGCTCAAAAATAATAAAGAGGATAAGGTGAAAAGAATGATTGTTGAAGGGGCAAAGTGTAGATAACTAAAAAACAGATCATATCACGTTGTCATGGTGCCGGATTTTGACTTTTCTTCTTAAAAAAAGGAGACTAAAAGGACTATGACCATTGAAATTAATGCTGACATATTGCGTGACGCATATGTATTTCCCCATGAATTGTTTTGCTTTCAGTCAAATTGCTTAGCGTTTCCTCTCCCCCAAGCCATATACATCTATATATACATTCAAAACCCTATGCTAATCTTTCAATCCACATAAAAAACATTAATAATTCATAGCTTTCATTCCACCCCATATTCATTCCCATATTGCTATAGATTTTGCCATGGTGAATGTAAAGCTTGTAGGAGCACGTCCAAGCCCCTTTGTGAATCGGGTTCAAATTGCCCTCAACCTAGAATCAGTCAACTACGAGTTCATACAAGAAAAATTTGGTTCTAAAAGCGAGCTTCTTCTTAAATCAAATCCTATTCATAAGAAAATACCTGTTCTTATTCACGACGACAAGCCCATTTGTGAGTCTCTTATCATTGTTGAGTATATCGATGAGCTATGGGCGTCTAGTCCCTCTATACTTCCTTCCGACCCTTACGAGCGTGCCATCGCACGATTTTGGGCAGCCTATATTGATGAGAAGGTATGGTTTTTCGGTCTAGCTAATATATATAGTTGAATTGAATTGACTTATTTTATCGTCTTCCATAAGTATTTGACATATTCTTCATTTTTTACCTACCTCCGGCAAGAAAATAACCTTGTCAATTCAAATTGTTGCAGTGTTTTCCAGCCATAAGGACTCTTCTGGTTTCCAAAGATGAAGAAGTGAAATCAACATCAACAAATCAGATATTTGAAATGCTGGTCTTGCTAGAAGAAGTGTTTATCAAGTGCAGTGAAGGGGGAAAGGGTTTCTTTGGTGGAGATAAAATTGGGTTCCTTGATATAGCACTTGGGGGTTTCCTGGGATGGCTGAAAGGGGCAAACAAGCTATTCGGCGTGAAGCTTCTTGACAAAAAAAAGACGCCAGAGTTGGTGGGGTGGGCTGAGAGATTTTGTGCAGAAGATGCAGTGAAAGATGTTATTCCACAGACTGAGGAGCTTTTGGAATTTGCCAACAAACTTCGAAAAGCTTTGTCAGCTCACAACTGACATTTGAACTTTGGGTGACTTGAGAAGTCAAGAATTCGAAACCTTTCTAGTACTGATCGTTCTCAGAATTAATCCTTTTTATAGTTTCTTTTGAATAATGTTTGCATACTAAAATAAGTGTAACGGAAAATGCACTCTACGCGAGTCCTTTGTGTGAGATAAGAGTTGAGGCCTATATGCTGTCATTTCCATTGTATTTACATTTTAAATATTTCCTATAATACTTATGTAGTGATATGCATCGAAAATAATTTTTAAGAATTTATTGTTGTTGATGAGACCCCTACAAATGAGTAGACCTAAAAGTCTCCCACAAATCACTATTCTCTGAACTGCAATGGTTTGTAACTACACGTCTACACCACAACATATGACCACAAAATAATCCAACATTATTTATTCCACCAATGATATTTTTTCTGACTAGAACATGTACGAAAAAGAATTTCAAAAGGATTCTAAGCATTCATAAAATTTGATAACTAGATAACCACTAAAGGTCTCGTACCAAAGGTTTTTCTAACGGTACACCCATTTATTTGAATAATAAATAACTCAAGATTACACAATTTACTATGGGCGTAATTTGACCAAATCGCTTTAAAAATTAAGTTGTACCATTAACAATGGCGAAATGACAAGCATCTCAATTTCATATGTGGTGTTAGAATATTAGGGAATCCAATATTATAGTTGAGTTCTTCACCAAAGAGGGGCCTTATGTTGGCATTACTTGGAGTGGTGTTCAACCAACCTAGTTAAATAAGAAACAAGATCCTAAACAATTAATGAAATAAGAAAATAGGAAATATATTAAATGTAATAACATCTCTCCTCAAACTCAAAATGTTATCAATCTCGTATCGGCGAACGTATCAGTTTCATTATTAGTACGACACAAATAATAGTGATGATGATAAATAATAGTGAAAATTATGTTCTTTGTTAATCACAGATATTTATATAACAAAATAGAAAAGTTTTTTGAAAATGTGTTGACACAAATAATTTTTTTGAAGTTTTAATGGTTGATATTTTGTTTGGATTGTACTCCAAGCCTGTTTGATTGGAATGATAAAATTACATGGGATTGTAGCGAAAAGATTATTAGGTCATATGCTAAATAATCCTAGGCCTATTAGTAAAATAGTCCCTCTTATCCTGTGTTTATTTGTGTATGAGTTATATGATGGACAAGTCATATCCAATCAATCTCATGTTTGTTTTGAATACTTCTGGATAAAGATTAATGTTTGAATTGACTATTTTGCCCCTATTGCTTTATTTTACCACAGTTATGTCTATCTTCTTACTCTATATTTTGTTTTATGTCTTTCACTCATTAATTCAAAAAACAAAAAATTATAAAGATAAACAGAAAATTATAATCCAATCGAACGCCAATCTGTTTAATTTTTAACCTTTTTTATGTGCTTCTTCAAAAAATATACAGAAAAAATACATTCAGTTTCACTAATGAAAGAAACAAAAACTTGATTCTCGTATAGATTCTTGCTACAAGGAGCCAAAACAAAAAATATTATTTTCAACGAAAAATATAGATCTAGCTACCATCAAAACGATAGACAAGAAAACAATTCAAAAAACAGGTAAAAAAGCAATTAGGGTTAGGTAATCAGTTTGGTTGGTACAATTTGGAAAAGATCCTTGAATCAAACAGGAAATTTTGATTTAGGATTTTTCAACCAAAACCGAACCTAATTATTTCAGTTTGGATTTTTCGAAATTTCAGTTTGGTTTAGTTTGATTTTCAATTTGGTTGAATCAAGTCAAATGTTTAAAAAATAGGGTTTTTTTTATTAAAATTAATTATTTGAGCTATTAAAGAGTTAAATCCAACATAAAGATTACATATGAAAAAAGAAATTAAAAGAATACAGATGACAAAAAATAAAAATTACCCAAAAATATATATGAAGAAAGAAATACAACTTTTAAAAAATATAAATTATAACAAAAATATCGATGTTTTTTATTCCGATCTTGTTCGGTCCGGTATTTAGAGTTTGAAAATCAAAATCAAAACCGAACTGAAATGTTCTGCAAAAAACAAAACTGGAGCAATCGAGCTCAAAAATCGAAACAAACTGCCGATTCGGTTTGATTTTTTTATTTGGTTCGATTTGTTGGTTTAGGCTTACACCTCTAATTAGGATTTGATCTGGTGTGGAAGAGAATATCCAAAAATGTTTAAAAAAAAAAAAGGGAGATGATATACTTGTTTCGGCGATATTCCAATAAGCTTCTCTCGGCTAAAGTTTGGTCTGGCGTGGCATCTCTCTTGCATAGAGGATGAACAATAGTTGTCTATTTTTTTCCTTCCACAAAGGTATATATCATCTTTTTAGAAGAAGTGAAGATATTTAGGTAAATTTTTAATTAGTCTAGAACCCTCCATAATCCTGAGATTATTAGTCCCACACACCCCTTGATTGAATTATTTTCCCTGGAAAAGATATTTAATCCGGTTAGGATTAACAGTCTATGGATAAAAATATACACAAATATAAAATTAAAAATAGTTGAGGGATTATTGGTCCAATCCCACCTCTAATCCCCAATCAAACAAGCTGCAAGGATCAAGATTTTTTATCATAAGAATTGAAGTTAAATTACGGTTCAAGCAAGGAATCATTTCTTGATAATAGATAAGAATGTAGTAGCTAGTAATTTACTAGTACTGCAAAGACTTACTTTTAATTCATTAAAAATCCAGAAGAAACCATCTATATATATTTTGGTAGAAGATAAATAGTACTAACAAAGTAAAATTTATTAAACTAACGACGCTGACTATTATTTATCCCTCTTAATTGTAAGAAAATTTATCATACTTTTTATGTTACTGTGTTATAAACAACAAAATTATAAAAAGATAAAACTTAAAAATTGCCTGAAAAAGATCTAATCTAGTGTTAGACACTATGTCCTTAAGACAAATTTTATTTTCGCTACGGTGCTCACGATTTGATAGACGCATGTCATTCAGGATAAAATGATCCAAATCTCATTGAAGCAACACTACAATCGACGGGTTTAGCAAACCAAATAATGTTCTTCTTCAACAAATATTACCCGTAAATGAATTTGAGTCAATTTTTCATTCACTCTTTAATAATTTTGAACAAACTGAATATATATTCACAAATCATTGTTTCAACATTAACTTCATCTTTGGTTCAAAGCGTGAGCGTAATATGGTATTTTCAATTTTTATTAGAGACACTAATGTCAGCGGAGTTAAGAGTAAATAATTTTAAAACAAATGACATGAAGAGTTGGTTTAGCTGGCGTGACAAATCTTTATTGCCGCCCAAGTTTGAATAGGTCGTTTGGGATATAAATTAAAATTCCCTTTTCCTTATTGGCAAATTTTATTTTTGAAAAATTAAAAGATGCCCCAGAAAATCGTGATTTAAGGAGTGTCCACATGAGTTCGTTGAGGTGTCTAGTATTATTTTATTATTAAAAAATTGATGAATATTGGAGGTAGGACCATAATTAGTTTTCTTTTTATATTCAGTGAGACTATTGTGTTAGGATCTTGAATTTCTCAACAAAAAGAGAAAGGAGATGAAAAGTTTAGGAAGTTGAAGTAAGAAAATGTCAAGCTGTGTTTTTTATTTGGAGTTTAGGAAAAATGAGGACAAACTGAATATGAATTGCTAATAATATTTAGAAAAATTGAAAATACATGGTAGAAATAGTATCAACATTTTTCCTCTTTCGAAAAAATCGAAGAAGATGAATATATGTGGAAAATAATATACTGAAGACGTACATTATTGGGAATATTGATAAGGAATAATATCATTCATAAGCTCCTCTTGGTCCCGCAAGAGGATTAAAAATGACCAAACTAAACAAAAAAATAATAAAAAATAAGGAGAAACTTATGGTACCCAAACCATATCAATATTACCTATATTTTTTGTTTAAGTTACATACTACTTTAATGTAATTACGAATAGAAAAGTAAACTTATGTATCTTTATGGGTAAGGTAGTATGAATTTTATAGTCATTTACAAAATTTATGGTTATTAATTCGTTACACATCCTTTATGATTTAATTTGATACCATTGCTATTGTATTACTTTAATGTAATATGAGCACGCATGTATGGCACATATATATCAAGACATTAATCATCATTCTGATTAACTAGAGAATATATTTAGTGTTAGCTACAATCATTTTGGCAAGATCAGGCAGGGTTTTCGTTTTGCTAGCTGATATAGATGAGTCTTGGAAGCTCGTGAATCTAGAAGCCTGTTTGCCTGAAGGTGGCCATATTATATTGCTTAATTTGTTGCTTTGTTGCTGACTTGTTGGGAGTTATATAGTATTTTGAGGAGCATATCATCTTTTGTAGTTGCTGTACTTCTTTGGTTGAATTCTCTCCAACCATTCTTTTTTGAATTCTCGATTGGCAAGTATTTTATCATTCGTTTGAAGTACTAACTTAGTTGTGATTTTTTTGGTTTGTAGCGATGTTGTCATGTTGAGTATCTTGTTTTTTTCTGGTTTGGCGGAACAAAGAATATTATAAAGAGAAAGAATAGACTGAACGGATTGCAAGAAGCCAATCAGAGGGCAAACCAAATAAAAAATAAAGAAAACAAAAAGATAAAAGGATTGCCGCCCAAGGTATTCTTACTTTTAATTATTATAACTTTTTTCATGAGTAAAATATTTTTCGTTCGCCGTTTAAAAAAAAAAAGTTATGATCGTTTTGGTTAAATTACCCAAATTTTTAGTCCAAGTTGTACAAAAAAACAAATACTCTGTTGCCTCATTGTCGTAGTATTAGACTTTGACTTTTCATCTTTAAAAGAAAAAAAGAAAAAAGAAAAAGACTGACTTATCTATTCATACGCCACTCCCCGTGAATTGTGTTGCTTTCAATAAAATATATTTGCATTTCCCCTCCCCCAAGCCATAAACATCTATATCTACATCCAAAACCCTATGGAACAAATTAATAATTCAATATAGCTTTTTCTTCTATACATCATATTCACTCCCATATTGTTACAGTTTTCATGGCTGATGTAAAGCTTATAGGAGGGCGTCCAAGCCCCTTTGTGAACCGGGTTGAAATCGCCCTCAACCTAAAATCAGTCAAATATGAGGTCATAGAAGAAAAATTTGGTTCCAAAAGCGAGTTTCTTCTGAAATCAAACCCCGTTCATAAGAAAATCCCTGTACTTATTCATGACAACAAACCTATTTGTGAGTCCCTCATCATTGTCCAATACATCGATGAGCTATGGACGTCTAGTCCCTCTTTACTTCCTTCCGATCCTTATGATCGTGCCATTGCACAATTTTGGGCAGCCTATATTGATGAGAAGGTATGTTTTTTTTCCATCTGTCTAACATTCTTGGATTGAATAGTAATTGGAATTGACTCATTTTATCACTTTCCAATAATTATCCTACACATCATTCATTTTCAATATTCTACCTATTGACAAGAAAATAACCTTGTCAATTCAAATGGTTGAAGTGTGTTTCATCCTTAAGGATTCTCCGGGTTGCAAAAGATGAAGAAGAGAAATCAGCATCAGCAAATCAGATATGGGAAATGTTGGTTTTGTTAGAAGAAGTCTTTGTGAAGTGCAGTAAAGAGGGGAAGGGTTTCTTTGGTGGCGATAAGATTGGATACCTTGATATAGCACTTGGTGGCTTCTTAGGGTGGATCAAGGCAGCGGAAAAGTTAGCCAACGTGAAGCTTCTTGACAATAAAAAGACGCCAGAGTTAGTGGGGTGGGCTGAGAGGTTTTGTGCAGAAGAAGTAGTGAAGGATGTTATTCCAGATCCCGAGGAGCTTTTGGAATTTGCCAAGAACTTTCAACCAAAGGCTCAGTCTCCCAACTGACACTGTCGAAATTTGGGTGACAATTGAGAAGTGAAGAATTTGGAAGTTTTCTAGTGTTAGAAAGATGATCTTCCTGAGAATTGCTCTTTATGAATTTCCTTTGAATAATGTTTACGGCAATAAAATAAGTGTAACGAAAAATCCATTTCACGTGGATCCTTTTGTGAGATAAGAGTTGACATCTCAATTTACACTCTCATTTCCATTTTAGTTACATTTTAAAGTATTTCTTATGATAAATATGTTGTGATCATATGCATGTAAAATAGTGTTTATAAATTTATTGTTGTTTATGAGACCACATCAAATGAGTAAACCTAAAAGTCTCCCACTGACCATTCTCAGTTTTGGAGTTAAAAAAGCCACATTTTTTGGATCCAGCAATGATACACCCAACTACTATATATGTGCTAATGTGCTTATATTATCTCCGCACTGCAATTGTTTGTAACTACACCATAGGAGAATCTAACAATATTTATTACAATAATGATAGTGTCTCTGACTAGAAAATGTAGGAAAAATAATTTCAAAAGGATTCTAAGCATCCGTAAAATTTGATAATTATATAACCACTAGGTGTCATAACAAAGTTTTTTCTCACGGTATACCCATATGTTTGTGTGGAGTTTGGAAATTCCACTTGTTGACTAATTAAAGAATCCTTGGCTCATCATTCTCCTTGCTCTATATTAATACTTAATCCTAATTTAGTGGCGGTACGAGTTGGGTCTACAACGAGTACTCCGACACTTAAATTAGTTTATGGATGAAAGCAAAATCAATTGAAAGCTAGAGAATTGTGATTTTGCCTACATAAGAGTGGAGTGTCTTTACCCTATTTATAGAGGAACCCAATATAGCACCAAGAGGGACAGCTAAAAATATTGAGTCATGGATCGCAAGTCATGGCGCTCCTGCCATGCATTTGCCCCAAGTCCATGCAAACACTACAAGAAAAAACACCTTTCCCGACTAAA
>JABCMJ010008533.1:0-15017 GCA_014822125.1 Arbutus unedo
GTCTAGTCCTTCCAGTAGGCCTTATTGATTATCTGTGTCTCTGTAACCACTAGTCTTGTGCTGAGTAGACCTATTTCTATTGGAATCACAGCCTCAACTCCATGTGCCAAAGAGTAGGGAGTTTCCCATGTTGTTGTTCTGGAGGTAGTGCGATATGCTCCAAGCACGCTAGGTAACTCTTCTGGTCAGTCTCCTTTTGTTGACTTCAACTTCTTCTCCAGATTTCTCTTGATTGTGCGGTTGGTAATCTCAACCTGACCATTCGCCTTTAGATATCCCTTGGAATTATAGTGCACCTGTATCCCCCTTTGTTGGTAAAAACTTTGGAACTGATCATTGTGGAACTGTTTATCCCGATTGGGGACAATAACCCTAGGTAACCCAAATCTGCTAATAATGTTCTTCTATACAAAACTGATAGCTTTTTGGGTGGTGATGGTAGCCAAAGGCTCAGCCTCTACCCATTTGGTGAAGTAATCCACAGTTACTATACAAATCTATTTCGACCTTTCCAAATGGGGAGAGGACCAATCAGGTCTAACCCCCATTGGGCGAATGGCCAAGGAGAAGACATTGGAGTTAGCAAAGTAGTGGGTTGATGGGGGATATTAGCAAACCTCTAGCATTTTTCATATCGTTGGACCATTTGCATTGCATCAGACTACATTGATGGCCATTAACATCAAACCTTCATAGATCTCCCTTAAGGCGCATTTAGCTTCTTCTATAGTTAGATAGCATAGAAGTGGGAGAGAATAACTTCTGCGATAAAGTATTCCATCCATACACAAATATTTAGTTGCTTAGAGTCTCAACTTCCTTGCCATATCTCTGTCTGCTGGCAATTCTCCATTCTCTAAGTATTCTACGATAGAATCTGCTCAGGATCCTCTATAGCTAACTATGGCAATTTCCACGACAATCTGCTTAACACTAGGTCGTTCCAATCGCTGAATAGGAATGAGACGCTCTAACATTTCCTCTCGGGCCGTGGCGAGACGTGCCAATTGATCTGCCTCATGATTCTTTTCTCGAGGGATCCTCTCCACATTTACTATCCCAGAAGCTTTCAATAGCTTCTTCACTTGATCCAGATATTGCCTCATCCGGTCTTCTCTGGCTTCATACTCTCCCAACACTTTTTTCACAACCAGCTGGGAGTCACTTTTAATAGTCAAGTCTCTTATGCCCAAGAATTTAGCTAATTTGAGTCCTGTGAGAAGGGCCTCATATTCTATCTCATTGTTTGTGGCTTTGAAGTTGAATCTGAGTGCATATTGGAGCTTGATCTAGTCGGGGAGATTAGGATTACGCCTGCTCCACAAACTTTAGTGTTAACTGATCTATCCACATAGAACATCCACCCTGCAGGTCTCTCAGTCAACAATCCTTTCGTATTTTCTTGTGCGAATCTTGATTCATTCGAGAAGGTGAACTCTATCACAAAATCTGCCAGGGTTCGGGCCTTGATAGCTGTTCTAGGACAAAAGCCCAAATCAAATTCTCCCAATTCAATGGACCATTGGATTAGCCTTCCAGATGTATTTGGGTTGTGAAGTTTCTTCCTGAGAGGTTGATCAATCATGGCTTTAACTGAGTGGGATTAGAAATAAGGCCCTAGTCTTCTGGCCATTGTGATTAGAGCGAAGGCTATCTTTTCTATCTTAGGGTATCTCACTTCTGCTCCTCTCAAGGCTCTGCTGGCATAATAGACTGGATGCTGGACATTTCCTTCCATACGAATAAGCACGGAACTGACTGCATGAGAAGATACAGCTAGATACAAAGATAAATCCTCCCCCTCTCTCGTGCGACTGAGCATAGGGGGAGCTGAGAGATACTCTTTCAGTTGCTGGAAGGCTAACTCACACTCTTCAGTCCATTGAAATGCTTTCTTCAGGACTTGGAAGAATGGGTGGTATCTGTCGGTCGCCCTAAGACAAAATGATTCAGGGCTGCTATTTTTCCAATTAGCTTATGTACTTCTTTGATTCCCCTAGGAGATTTCATATTGAGAATGGCTTGGATTTTCTCTGGGTTGGCCTCTATACCCCTTTGAGAGACCATGAATCTCAAGAACTCACCTGAGCTGACCCAAAATGCACATTTGCTAGGGTTAAGTTTCATCCGATATTTCCTTAGTACTTTAAATGCTTCCTCCAGGTCTGCCACGTGGTTGGATTTGTGGAGACTTTTCACTAACATATCATCAACATTTACCTCAACATTTTGCCTAATCTGCTATTTGAACATATGATTCACCAATCTCTGGTAAGTGGCACTTGCATTCTTAAGCCCAAAAGGCATAACCTTGTAACAATACAACCTCTATCCATAATAACAGATGTCATCTCTTCATCCTCAGGGTACATCTGAATCTGTTTATAACCTGAGAAGGCATTCATGAAGCTGAGCAGCTCATGACCTGCTGGAGAGTCCACCAATAGATCAATCCTGGGAAGGAAAAAGCTATCTTTGGGGCATGCTTTATTGAGATCCTTAAAATCCACACATAGCCGCCATTTTTCATTCGGTTTAGGTACTAAGATCACATTTGAAATCCATACGGGATACTGGGCTTCTCGGATAAACTAAACTTTCTTCAACTTATCTACCTTTGTCACAATAGCAACATTCCTCTCTGGGGTGAAGGTCTGCACCCTCTGCTTAACTGCTCGGCAAGCTTGGTTGAGATTTAGCTTGTACACCACTATGCTGGGATCAATTCTAGGCATATCTTCATATGACCGGGCGAAAATATCTAAGTAGCTGCACAAAAAACCAACTAATGATTCCACTTCCTCTCGGCCTAGTCCGAAGCCAATACGAAAAACCTTCTTGGTCTGACCTTCCACTACTAGTACCTCGACCAATTCCTCCATTGGCTCCCCTTATCTGAGTTTTTCTTCATCCCGCATATCAATCCCGCTTACAGAAAGAGTTTCTTTCTTCGTTTTCATGGAGGTGAGATAACATTCTCGCGCTCTCTTATGGTCTCCTCTGACTTCACCTATTCCATTTGCGCTTGGGAACTTAATTTTGAAATGGTGAGCAGACACCACGGCTTTAAACTTGTTAAGGGTCTATCTACCCAGTATAACGTTATACGCTGAAGGGCAATCCATCACTAGAAAATCTACCAACGCAGTAGCATTTCTGTGCTCGTCTCCCAACATGACTGGGAAAGTCACTATCCCGACGGGATGAGCAGTCTTTCCAGAAAATTCCACAAGGGAAAATTTTACTAGCTTGATTTTATTTTTTTCCAGATGCAGTCTTTCATAGGCTGGCAAAAAGATAAGGTCAGCAGAACTATCTGTATCAACCAGGACTCGTCTCATCGTCCAATTAGCGAGCAAAACTGTAACCATTAAAGGGTCATCATGAGGCTGAAGTATCTCCTCAGCATCATCCTCTGTGAACTGGATAGTGGGCGTAGCCACCCGTGTTTGTTTTACCAGCCTTTCTGTATTGAGCACCTCTCTAACATATGATCTCTGAGAAGACTTAGTATCTCCATTAGTGCCTAGGCCTCCAGATATCATATGAATCTCTCCGATCAGACGACGTTGTGGAGATGGTGGAGGAGTCTTCTCCTTCTCACGAACAACTGGTCCCCTCCTGTCATCCTATCATCGATTTGGGTTGTCGTCTTTCTGGACAAATCTCTAGAGGCGTCCCAGCTTAATAAGACCTTCGATCTGCTATTTGAGTTTGATGCAATCATCCGTATCATGACTTTGGTCGCGATGAAACCGACAATACCTGTGACGGGAAGGTCTGTCAGAAGGAGTCTTTCTCTTCCCTAACCATTTGACTTCATGATAGTCACTAATCTTCTGCAACATCTGATTGATTGTGGCTACTAAAGGGGCATAGTCCTAAAATCTCCTTTCTATTTTTTCCCTCTGAGGAGATCCTCTTCGGTCAGCTCTCTTGCCCCATAAAGAGTACTTAGTATGCGACTGACCACCGTGTCGTTGCTTTCGTTCTCTGGCTGACTGAAATCCTCCATGCTGACTGGTTGTTGGGGCCTTTCTCTCTCAATCCCAGTGAACAACAAGTGTGTCTTTAGCATTCATCTATCTTTGGGCTTTCAGCATGAGTTCAGCCATGTTGGACGGAGGATCAGCAAATAAGGAAAATAAAAACTGCGTAGGTCTAAGACCCAACATATAAGTCGCCATGGCCACTTTATCATCTACACTATCCACTTGCATGGATTCCTTATTAAATCGAGAAGTAAATTCCCCGAGACTCTCACTTTTGAACTGTTTAACATTAAGTAGATAGGTGGTTGGCCTCCTGCACTGCTAACTGGCGATAAAGTAGCTAACAAAATTCTGGCTGAGCTCTTTAAACGTACTAATTGTGTTGAGAGAGAGTTTGTTGAACTAGACCCAAGCGGCTCCTCGGAGGGTAATGGGAAAAACTCTACACATGATGGCATCTAAAACAGCCTGCAAGTGCATGAGGGACTTATAAGTTTTCAAATGATCAAGGGGATCCTTGGTCCCATCAAAGGTATCAATCTGAGGGATTCTGAATTTTGGCGGTAATGGAACTGCCATCACATCTATAGTGAATAGGAGTTCTATAGTCTGCACCAACTCTTCAACTGAAGTAGGAGCCTTAGCCTTCATGCAACTATCTAACTAGGTGACTACACATAATCAATGTGAGACTAAATTATATTCTAACACTCTCACTCAAGCTGGAGAGTAAATGTCAATAAGTCCCAGCTTGTTACAAAGTAACTACAATTGTGATTTAAACAACAGTTTAGTAAACATATCAGCTAACTGGGCATCGATAGACACGAACGGAGTAGCAATAACACTACTGGTCAATTTTTCTCGTACAAGGTGACAGTCTACTTCAATGTGTTTAGTCCTCTCGTGGAATACTAGATTGGACACAATATGAATGGCTACGCTATTATCACAATATAGATTTACTGGCACATGCACTGGAAACTTTATCTCCTCAAGAAATGAATGTATCCAAACTATCTCACAAGTCGTGTGAGCCATAGCTCTGAATCCAGCCTCTGCACTAGATCGCGCAACTACTATTTGCTTCTTACTTTTCCAATTAACAAGATTTTCACCAAGAAAGATACAATATCCTATACTGGATCTCCTATCAGACAAACTGTCTGCCCAATCAGAATCAATGAAGGCTTACCCCCTGCAATTGTCCACTAGTATGATAAAATAGACCACATCACAGATGAACCTTGAGATACCTCATAATTCGTAGAACAACTTCCTAGTGGGGAATACGAGGAGCAAACATAAATTGACTGACCAAGCTAACGGGCAAATGAAATATTCGGACGAGTAATAGTAAGATAATTTAGCTTTCCCACTGAGTGACAATACTAATCTGGAGTAGAAAGCAACTCCTCCTGATCAATATATAATTTGACATTAGGATCCATAGGAGTCTCAATAGGCTTTGATCCTAGTAAACTAGTCTCTTCTAGAATATCCAGTGCATATTTCCTCTGCGATAGATTTATATCATTCTTAGAACGGGCAACCTCAATACCCAAGAAGTATCTCAGTTTCCTAAGTCTTTGGTATGGAACTGGTGCTGTAGAAAAAATTTCAGATCATCAATCCCCTTCTTGTTATCACCTGTAATAATAATATCATCTACATAATTAATTAATAAGATTTTTCCTTGGTCGGATGTGAGAGAAAAAATAGAGTGGTTAGATTGGCACCACTTCATGCCAAAATGCATGATAGTATCACTGAATCTGTCAAACCAAACCCTCGAAGATTGTATGTGCAAAATGTAAACCCGGGTAATTGCTCCATATAAACTTCCTCAATGAGATCGTCATTCAAGAAGGCATTTTTGACATCTAGTTGGAAAATGGGCCAACCAAGGTTGTCAATAAGAGAAATAAGAATGCGAACAGAGCCGAGCTTGGCAAATGGATAGAAAGTTTCAGCATAGTCAATATCATAAGTCTAAGTGTAGCCCTTGGCCACAAGATGAGTTTTATAGCGCTCAACAATGCCATTAGCATGATACTTCACAGTAAATACTCAGCGACACCAAATAGTAGTCTTTCTGAAAGGAAGAGGGACCAGCGTCCACGTATGATTGCTATGAAGAGCAATCATCTCTTCCTCCATAGTTGTTTGCCACTCAAAAATGGACATGACCTCCTGAACAGTGTTAGGAACAAAAATAGAGGATACAAAAGAAGAAAAAACACTGAGAGATGGGGAAAGATGAGTATAAGAAATGAATTGAACAATGGAATGTGAAGTAGTACAAGTAAGAGTACCTTTGTGGAGAGCAATGGGTAAAGAAGCAGGAGATGGAGGCGCTGGAGCAGAAGACGAAGGAGGCGACGGATCTCAGGACGGTAGGGAAGAATCGGTAATGGGCGGAAGGGGTGGCAGAGATTCTTTTGGACGATGAACATATACCTACAATGGCGGTGTGGTGGGTAAGGGAAAGGGTGGCAAGAGAGGAATGGAGGGCATGTTGGCAGAAGAAGAAGTAGCTCATGGCAAAAAGGGGACAGACTCATGGAAAGTAACATCAACACACACAAACTGTCGATGAAGAGATGGCGAATAACAATTATATCCTTTTCGAGTCACGAATAGCCTAAAAACACACACTTGATGGACTGGGGATCAAGTTTGTCCCTATCAGAATCTAAGGCATGAACATAACAAGTGCAGCCAAAAATCTTAGGAGGAAGGGAGTAAAGGGGGCAATCAGGACATAATAGAGCAGATGGCATTTGACCGCCTAAGACAGTGAGGGCATTTGATTGATAAGGTAACCAACAGTAAGCACGATATCACTCCAATAAAATTTAGGAACATGCATGTGCAATAGTAGAGTACGAGTGACCGTCAAAATATGACTCAATTTGCGTTCGGCAACTCCATTTTGCTGTGGAGTCTGAGCGCAAGAGGATTGATGTAAGACCCCATGTGCATCCAAAAACTATGATAAAACATGATGATAATATTCACGTGCATTGTCAGAACGAAAAATTTGAATAGATACCCCAAATTGTGTTTGTATTTCCTTGTAAAAGGCTGTAAAGATGCAGAGTAATTCAGAATGATTTTGTATAAGATAAATATAAGTAGTACGAGAATAATCATCCCAAAAAATAACAAAATACTAAAAGTGTGAATGTGATAGAACACACATAGGGTCCCAAATATCTGAATGCACTAAATGAAAAGACTTGACACATGACGGTCTTCCCTTGGGGGAAAAAAACACGACGATGCTTACTAAATTCACACGCTTTATAAGAAAGCGACTCAACACGACTACATGATGGGACCATCTATTTAAGGTTGGGAAGCAATGGATAGCCAAGACAACAATGATGCTGGTAAGAAAAAATTGTGGATTGGAAGGCAACAAAGGTAGACAGCTCGCCATCCAAAAAATAATAGAGACTACCACGTTCAACATCGCCACCAATATTCGTCCGCGTCCTGAGATCCTAAAAGACACAAGAATCAAAAAAGAAAGTAACTGAACAATTTAAGATTTTGATAATCTTACTAACAGACATAAGACTAAAAGAGAAACAGAAAACATGTAAAACAGTATCTAAACTAAGAGAAGAAGTCAATGGAACAGAATCCAAACCAGTAATAGAAGTAGTAGAGCCATCAATCAATGTAACACGAGAATAAGTCCCAAAGAGACAACAATCAGACAAGATGATAAGAGTACCAATCATATGATCAGACGCCTTAGAGTCAATGACCCTAGGAGTCTGGGAATCACAATAGGCAAAAGGTGGACCTTTCTAAGTAAGCGTAACAGTGGAGGCAGAGGATTGGTGAGTAGACCGATAGTGCTGATATTGTTGATACTCATCATCGGGAATAGTGACTACACGAGGGGCGAGACTGGAAGATAACTGTGAATCATCATCCTTATAAATAGTGACTTGGTGAGCAGACGGACGACCATGGAGATCGCAACAATAGTCATTAATATGATTATCAACATTGCACAAAGTGCAGTGACGAAGCATCCACCCACGATTGCGGCCACCACCACCTAATGATCGACCCCCATAGCCAGAGTCGCGACCAAAACCACCACGACTAGAACTACCTCGGTCCGAATCATGACTGATACTCCATGGCCAACTCCCCCTGACGTATAACGACCATGAGAATAACCGCTACAGGGAATCATAGTGACTAAAGCCAAACGATCAAAGGATAACGGAAATGTAGAAATAGAACCACTGTTCGAAATGGAAGCCTGACGAATATGACTGAAAACCTCACCAAGAGATGGTAAAGTTCGGTCTCCCAAAAGCTGTGAACGAACGAAATCATACGTGGGAGAAGACAAACTGGACAGAAAGCAAATAACAAACAAAGACTGGTACTGGCGCTCCATAGCCTAAATATTAGCAGAAATAGGCTCAACAATCTTGATCTCCTCACAAAGGCCACAAAATCGAGTATAATGAGATTTCAAGGACTGTTTGCCCATGGTCAACGAGAAAAAAGCCTGGTGAAAATCATAAGTCTGACGAAGATTGTTAACTCCTGAATACATCTCCTAAACATGTTTCCAAACTTGTTTAGCGGTAGGTAAAAACATCAAATGACCACTAATATGAAGTTTCATACAATTTCATAGGTCGGTGCAAATATGTGCATTCTCAGATTTTCAAGTAGCAAATGTGGAGTTAGAGGGCGTAGAAGGATCATCGGTGAGCCACTGTGAGGTTGAATTATCCTCAAGATAGACCTCAACACAATCTTGGCCAAAATAGCATAATTTTTTTCGTTCAAAAAAATAGAAGTAATAGGCATTCTGTTGCGAAAACGAGAAGAACTAGCAACAGTGCAAGTAGCAGAGTCAGACTCATTTTTAGACTCTTTTGTAGACATAGTGCAAAACCCACCAATAGATCAAAGACAACAATGGATCAATAATTGATAACCGAAACGCCAACAAAAGTAAGAATCAATAACCACCTAAGCTATCAACATAACGGAATAACACCAAGGGCAAATAACATATGGGCATGAAGGAAAAATTCAAAAAACCATATGAACAACATAAAAGTACCAAAAGAGAAAACAAATGGCCTAAAAGTACCAAAATAACATAGTGTAAAACATTGCACAGTACTCCGATGAACAATGACTATGAACAGTGCCTTCAATGAATAGTAATAGTGCCTTCGATGAACAGTGCGCGGTGAACAATGACAGTTGTGAACAATGCACGATGAATAGTGATGGTGTTGTGTTGTTGCTAGTGTGGGTTAGGGTTTGGTAAGATTAGGTAGAATAGTATTAGGGTTAGGGTTGAATATGATTAAGATTAGGGTTAGAGTTTCTAGGAGATTAGGGTTGAGATGGAATAGAATAGGGTTTATGGCGGAATCAGAGCTTGCTCTGATACCATGTTATTGGGAAGAAATAGAGAGAGAGAGAGAGAGAGAGAGAGAAATATAAGTAAATAGGATGTTAAGTTACCTTATCACACAAAGGCTTTTATTTATATAGGCAACTATCTAACTAGGAGACTACACATAATCAATGTAGGACTAAATTATATTCTAACTTTAATATTCTAACATTGTCATTTGAAGCCATGAAGCGAGTATAGACCATAATCTGTTCAAATCAATAAATAGAAAAAGAAATGTTGTTCCAACAGATGGCACCAACTGATGAAACGGTTTTAGTCACCTACTCGCTTGACCTGCAAAAGAACTTGACACCGGTGTGGTATCTTACCAACACCCATCCGATGCCTAATTTAACTTTAGGGTGGAGGAAAAATATGTAGAAAAAATATAAGAACTGTATTGAATTGAGCAGAATGTTTGTACCTTGTACCATGTACCATAGAAAGCTCTTGGGTTATATAAGCACGCTCCTATATTTTAGCAACTTGGAGAGGTCAACAGGTCCTTTTATGTTTATCTCTATTCTAGACGTATATATCTGTTTGTGCAAGGTTGGACCTTGTCTTCTGCATAAATAGGAGTATTATTTGAAGAATGTCTTCGACATGTGTGATAGAGAGGTATAAGGAGGCTCATCAGCTTTATTTGGCCTTGCTCAGCTATTTTGATAATACGGGCAAATCGAGTAGAACGTTAGAGAAGATAGCTGGCTGAGCAAAGTACGTTGTCGACCGAGCAGAGCACATAATCGACTGAGCAAAGCATATGATCAGCTCAGTTCGTCAATTATTCTGCTCATCATTACTGATTCATTCTCAACTTTTCTTGACTAAAAAAAGACATTGAAAACCTTAATAAAACCTTCTAAATTCAAGTAACAGATAAATGCACAAGCATGCGGTAAAGTGTACATTAACTTTGTTTACAAAGTACCGTACTATGTAGCTCGGTTCAAGTGAAAGCACCACCAATTTCACTTCACTAAATTTCTTAATTAAATCCTAGTAATTTCCCGACGAGAAATTTACATTTTTTCCTACTACCGCTTTTGTTAGTAGGTAAAATATGTACATATTCCTAGCTAAAATGGACAGCTAAAAAACCTTCGTAGTAAACTTCCTGAAGCTACCTCTTCCCCTCTCAAAACCTGCTGTTGCACCACTAATACGGAAGCTCTAATTTCCAACTCAGTAGACGCAATAAAATCCCCAATAACACCAAGTTCATTATTCTGACTCCAGTTCGATAACCCTTGTATCAAAACCGGATTAATCCCCTGCTTCCTCCCAACAATCCAAAGGTCATAATAATCCCTATTCATCAACTGGATAGCAGTAATTGTCTCTTCACCGTTTTGCACCACCACCTCCCTATAAACCACCCTCTCGTTTCCCTCATTCTTCACCCAAAACCAAGTCACCAACCCATCATCCAGTTTCTTCTCCTTCTCATCATCTCCTTCGTTATTGTGCGAAAGGAACCGAACAACAGTAAGTGACACGTCTGGATTCCCTGCCACCCGATCAGCAAAGGCAAGCGCCTCCCTAGCATCGGCCCCACCTAAGAAAACCACCGCAAAACGATGCGTTACCCGTCTCATGGAGGAGCCGACGAGTACTTTATTGTTCATGAAAGGACCGTTGTCAACTAAAACTCCAACAGAGCAAGGGGCGTGAGACAGGACATTACAGTTCACAGATCTAAGTAGTATATGGGGATGCACCGAATCCGTTCGAGTCTCTAAGAGTTCTTTTCTGTAAGGTAAGATAACAAGAATGGCTTTCTTGGTGAGGGCTAGCTCACATATGTCTTGGTACATGGTTCTTGTGGGGGACACGGTCGTGAACAAGCTGAACTTAACATAGTCCCCTTTTGATTCCTGAAAAAGTTTCAAGGCATTGTGGACGGAGTTGAACCCGGAGTGCTCGAACCCTTGGGTCTGCTGGTCGTGGTCTATGAACAAAGGGGAGGCACGGCCGACGAGCTCGATCAGGCGGAGGGCGTAGACGGAGAAAGGGCTGGTCACACTGGGATTGGAGACTTCGAGAAGATTGATGAAACCGGTAACACTTTCTTGGTCGTGGATGCAAGCTACTATATGGAGTTCTGCGTTTGGAGGGGTGTACTGAATGGCCCTCCTCTTGTTAACCTTGTATGGCCTTGTTGGATCATATAGTATGCTGATCAAAGGTGTGGTTATTGCAGTCACTATTGTAGTCGAAATTACCAACATTGTAAAAGATGGGACCTGTATCATCTGCATTTCCAAACAATTATACCAGTTAATACTGATATATAATACGTCAGTTGTTTATATTGATTGGGCAATAGTATTTTTAACAATTTGTTGATTTTTTTTTGGGGAAAATTGTTCTTTTAGTAATTTTTTGACAACAAACAAGTCAACTGAAAAACATTGACCAGTATGAATTGTTTCTAATATTTTTAGTAATTTGGTGCATACTTTGAATTTTAGGATTTCTTAGTAAAAAAGAAACACGCACACCCTTTGACTAACTTAAAAAACTAACTGACTATTTAAAGAACTAATTGACAATTTTTTAGATTAATACTTACCTCCCTTGAGGTTTCTAAAAAATAAATTGACTTTTTTGTAATTTAAAAAATTACTCTTATTTTCATAATTTTGAAACTATTATGTACTTACTTCTCTTGCCATTAAAATTAACCAAACACCGTTCGTCAACTACAAAAAAAAAAAAAATTCCGACCAAACGAAACGTAACATAATTTTTATCACACCCGATTTCGCCTATGTTATAAATTATTTATTTTTCTGAAATTTATTTGACTTTTTTTTTGAAAAAAATCCAATGTAGGCTATTTGGGTGCGATTGAAATTATATTACAGTTTATTTGTTTGAAAAAACTCCCGAACGCGAAGGTTCAATGGATTGTCTAACAGTGTTTAATTTTGTTTTAAATGGTAGAATATGTAACCGCATAATAATTTTAAATTAGGAGAAGTCAGAATAATTCTTCAAAATGCAAAGAAGGAACTGTATTTGTTAAACAAATCAAGGGAGGTAAAGTGTAATTTACCTCTAGATCCATCCAATGCATGAATATCAAAAGCTCCAATTGCCCTCTGAAACTCATTACAAGGCTAAGAGCAAGAGAATCTCGAACCGGCATTTCAAAATACAGACCCACCACTAGAATCGTGATAACTTTCGTCAAATACGCGGCCGTACACATGAAAAACAGCGGCGCTAAGCTCGACCACTGTCCAATCATGGACGACACGTCAGTGTACATCCCCACGTACGCGTAAGAAAACGGCATGAAAATCTCCGTTACAAACGTCTCCGCCCCTTCCACCAGCGCCGAGCCCAGCGGTGGCCCGTCCGGTACCGCAAGGCCCAGCCACAACGGCGAGTTCGCCAGAGCCACGCCGGTAATATCGCTCAGGAACGCTATCACCAACACTCCTAGAAAAATCGACAACAGATACACTTGATCCACCGGTTCCCCTTCCGGGGTCGATTTCACGATCCAGACCATCGCTTGCCGAGCGCAGCCGACAATTGCGGCGATTACGATAAATGCTATACAGACCCACAACGCATTGATGGGTTCCGCTCTCGTCGCCTGGAATAAGACTAAGCAAACGACTCCGACTGCGTCGCTGAACATCACCGATGACATTGCCAATTTCCCAACCTCGGAGCTTAGGAGATTGAGCTCTTTTATGATCTGGTACAGAACGGGAAACGAGGTTATGGCTAAAGCTGCGGAGATTCCCCCAATGGAAGAAGCCCTATCGAGTTCCTTGTCAAGTGATTTGCGAGTCGCGAGGGCGATACACAGGACGGCTAGAAAAGGAACTAGCACACCAATTAGGCCTACGGAGAGTTGTTTCTTTCCGGCTTTCACGATTGTTGTTACGTCCATTTTAACGCCGGAGAGAAAGAGGAAGTAGACGAATCCGATTAACCCAATGTTTTTGAAAACATATGTAGCGTTCTGGGGAAACACATTTTCGGAAAAAGTCTTGTTCCGGCCGAGGACGGAGGGTCCAATTATTACACCGCCCTTCGGGGAAAAAATTAACAAATCATTAGCAGGCATGTCGGGAAACAAAGCAATGACAGATTGAAATAGAGAGAAACTTACGAGGATTTCGGAGACGATTCTGGGTTGTTTGAGGGGTTTCAGGACGAAATGGAGGATACGGATGATGATGATGATTAAGGTGGCCTCTAGTAACACAAGAGTGAAAGAGAAATCCAAAGGGCTTTCGCCGTAGAAGATGCCGCCGGGATGACTGGAGTGGGATTTTTCACATACGTAAACCGCTTGGTCGATCCTCTGCGAGTCTCCGACGCTGATTATCACCATGGCCGTGGAGAATTGAGAGGAATTTTTTTGTTCATTTGGGTTTGTGCAAAAATTGAAGGGAAAAAAAAAAGAAACCTAGCTTAAGCATGCAAAATGACCACCACACAGTTACTGAGAACGAGAGGTTGACGGAAACGGGCATGCGGTAAAGAAGGGCAACAGAGAAGTTCTCAAGTGTCTTGTTCTTGTGGTTTAGCATTTAATTGGGGCGGTTAAATATAATTTAGCAGTGCTAGGCATATTTGTATTCAGAAAAGTAGAATTTATGCATTATGAATATCATAACTGTACAAAATTTATATAAATTAAACGACTTCAGATACAAATATATTCAAATATTTATGACAGAAGTATTATTTATGCATATGAATTGAGTGTTGGAAGTAATCACAATTTTCTTTCCTAGGTAAAAAAAGAACTTTGTTAAGGCTTGCACATGGTATATCGAGAAGTTGATAGGATTAAGATCAGAAAAAGTCTAGAGCTTTATAATTCAAATTAAGAAATTTTGTCTAAAATTCAAAATTAATGATCATAATTTATTTGTGTTTGGTGTCTCACAAATTCAAATGAATCATCACTATTAATTTTAAATTCGAGACTATAGCATTTCTCTTAAGATAAATCATCGAAATTAAAGAAAAACATCTCAATTGGTTTGGCTCCTAAATACTGGTTAATCACATGCCCAAACGCCCCAAAAAGTATAAAAGCAAAATCTAACAAGGGTACTGAACGAAACACCAAACCAAAGGATTAAAAAGACCTCATCAAGTACAAAATTAGACTCTCATTTGACTAATCTCTCAGCATCTTTTGAAATTCTCAACAAGGCACTCCTTCTCCAAACTTGAATCTGAATAGACCCTTTTTTTTATTGACAAAGAAAAACTTCATACATGATAAAGATAAAAACAATAAACCTGATTTTGTTAGTGATAAGGATTAGGAGATAAAAAATGTTACTAACACTTTAAAAATTATCTCATTTTATAAAACATGTTTAGATGACAAATAACCATAAAAAATTAGAGTTTATTCTACTTTTTGAACACTTCATGACTATTTATCACCTAAGTATACAATATAAAATAAGATAATTTGTGAAGTATGTTGAGGGTGCTAAATGATAGACTATTATAGCTCAATACATCCACTTTAACATCTAGGCGTATGGAAAATCATTGCGTTATTTAATATTGCA
>JABCMJ010008543.1:0-26720 GCA_014822125.1 Arbutus unedo
TCGCGTTTAAAGAGGCGGTTATCTTTAGATATGAGTGTAGGGGTTATAATATATATCCAAACTCCAATTTGTTTTCCCAAAAACAGGAGTTTGAGAGGGGTAGTTTTGTGGCTAGAAAAGAAAATTATTATTATAAATTGATTTTAACGAGTGGGGTCTGGCATAAGGTGATTTGTCAGCAAAAAAAGAAAGAATATTTTGATTATGAGATTTGGGTGAGAGAAAAGGGGAATGATGTGTGGGGCCCCGGAGATAATTGGTTGCAAGGATTAAGGAGGCATGTGGCACCGTGGCTAGTATCCATCCACTATTTCCTCAAGTGGTTAAGTGAGATGGGACACATGTTAGTTTGAGAGTGGTTTTAGTAAGAAAAGATAGGGATGATGGGTTATAAATGTGGAGATGGTTGCTAACGACTAGTGAACATTGGGTTTGTTTATAAATACACTCCAAGGCTATATTGAGAGAGGGTCCAACACCAACAAACACAAGCACATTACATATTCTCAAGCTATTCAACTTTGCTAATAGTGATTATTTCTCCGCATGGCCCACAACTTCCTATCTTACTGGTGAAAGTTTAAGGCTTAATCGGTCCGATTTAGTAGGAAAATCCGTATTAGTTTCTTCCTTGAAAATTTAGTGGAGTCCTTGATTATTTTGATTTATTGATTTGGAAGACTATGAGCAAAACTGCAAGGCCTTAGCTTTTAGCATGTTAATTTTTTATTTTTTAAAAATATTATTTTATTTGTCAAAATAATTTATTAAAAAAAAGCTAACTTTTATTTAGTAAATAAATTGAATCAACGTTAAACATTTAGGTAAACCAAGCTTGAAGTTGAAATGACTAAAGTACAGTTCTGGATTTATAACTGAATTTTAAATAAACTAAAACATCAAAGTAAACTAAAGATAAAGTAACATAGTGAAGGTTCCTCCTCTAGCAGTCTCCAGCTCCTTCGACGTGGTCGGCTCCTCCATCTACTTTTCTATATTTGGCATGAAACACTAAGGGCAAAGAAGTTGCATTGATGAGTAATAAAACTCAATATGAAAAGTTACCCGAAAAATCAAACCCAAGGATAAATAGGTATACAACAGTTCATAATAAAATAATTGAACAGATAACGACAATACATGTTGATATCAAATAAAGCAAAACAATAAACACATTGTGTTCATAAATGCTCTTTTTCATTCTCTTTATCTTGTTTAAGCAGGACGATGCCCGGTCACATGGCACAATGACTGAAGCATGCACGAGGGACTGGATATCCCTTAGCACACTTTGGGGCTTGAACCCGGTAAGCAAGCACATATTGGGACTAGTTATCCCTTACCACGCCTCAGAACGACGTCCGGTAAATAATCTTACATGTGGGATTTGTTCCCGCTTAGCACCTCGGGATGACGCCGGGCATCGGGTAACACAATGATTGTACCCGGAACACACATGCACGTAGGACTGGTTACCCCTTAGCATATTTGAAACGACGTCTGACATCGAGGAGCACAACTGCCATACTCGGCATAACTACAGATTTCAATCTTCAAGTTCTTTATAGTTGTTCTCTACAACTAACAAAAGTCCAACAATATCTATTCCCCATATCATCATGCATACTTCACATCAAGGCATCAATACATAATAATATGGTATTCCGATTCTCACAAGATCCCTTAGCACACCTCGGGGCTTGAAACCGGTAAGCGAGCACACATGTGGGACTGGTAACCCTTAGCACATCTTGGAACGACATTCGGTAAATAATCCTACATGTGAGACTAGTTAGCTCCTCAAGACGATGCCCGACATTGGGTAGCACGATAACCGTACCCAGAACATACATGCACGTGGGACCAATTACCCCTTAGCATATTCGAAATGACATCCGGCATCGGGCAGTACAACGGCGATACCCGGCATAACCACCTATTTCAATCTTCAAGTTTTTTACAGTTTTTCTCTATAACTAACAAAAGTTCAACAATATCTATTCCACATATCATTATGCATATTTCACATTAAGGCATCAATACATAATAACATGGTATTCCGATTCTCACAAGATCCCACAAGGACCCATGCACAAATTTATAGTGCGTGTATACTTGTCCGAGGTGTACATGCATCTAGTGGAGAAAATACAGTCTGTAAATAGAGCTCGTGGGCCTAAATAGTAAATTAAGCATGCTGAATTTTTTTTCTGTTTTTCAACAAGTTGCGCGAGCGATCTTATCTCGCTCGAGCAGCCAAAATGAGCTTTATGTCCAAATTTTAAAATTGAAAATTTCTGCAGCTCACTCGAGCGACCTATTAAAAAAATATTTTTTTCCAAAAATTGAAAATCAACCTCGCCCAAGCAAGCCGTCGTTTTTTTCAAATTTTGAAAATTTCAGAGCTGAACATTTTCGTACGGATACAACACTAAAATTAGACAGAAACACTAACAGATCATAAAATCATACAATAACAACGAAATTGAGAGCCCTAAGGACATTGATAGGAAACAGATCTTACCTTAATTCAAAGAAACATGCGAAAAGTTGAACGAATTTGACAGTATTTGGGCAGAACTTCAACCTAGATTTCTCTCTCCTCAAAAACACCTTCAAAGCTTTTCTGAAAATCTTTTAATACCTCACAATACATTTTCCAATCTCTGAATTTTGAAAATTCGAATAAAAAGTACTGAAATTGCACTCTATTTATAGATCCAAGGTGAAAAATCCTTCATCAATACCCAATTTATTTTCTAAAATCAATGTCATTAATTTTCCATTCAATCCTAATCCTAATGGCCATCAAATCTCCCAATTAATCTGATGATTTCGTTTCATTTAGAAGGAATCCGATGAAATGTTTAATTCGTCCACTAAAACTCAAAATAATGGCTATGAATGCACACAAATACCAAAAGATGTGATTTTTGAAATTGCTGTAAATCGACAGTTCGTTTGAGTGATTTATTAAAATAATATTTTTAATTATTTAATTATTTTTAAATTTTTATAATAATTAATTTTTAAAATTTTTTAAAACTTTAAATTCCAAACTTAAGTAGTTAAATGCTCCAAATAAATATCAAATATTAATTTTAAATATAATTTAAAATTACGGACTATTACAAGAACAAACCCTAAGTAACAAAAAAAATTAGTTAAAAAATAAGATGTTGGTTCATTAATGGGCCAAGTCTAATTTATAAATTAAAATTAACTTGTATGTAAGTGTTTACAATGCAAAAAAATATGAGTTGCCATTTAATAACGAAGTTATCTGGTAGCTATTTGATCATCAATGGTTCAAAAATAAAAAACATACAAGGCCCAATCTAGTTTTGATTTGGTTCGATTTAGTTTGATTGTTAAGACTATAAAATTGAACCAATGTGGGACCCATCTTTTGGAAGAAGACAAAAAAGAATGAAAGAGAAGTACACATAAAGTAAACTTATCTCATGTTGGGTTTAAATACCAATTTTATAAAACTATAGGTGTTAGTTGTAAATATAAATTAAGTACGTGGGTTATGTGCTGTTTGATAAAACTGAAAGCTAAAAACATAAAACTAAAAATTAAGTATTGAAAACTGAATACTAAATTTTTTACTTATAAAAATTGTTTGTTATGTACTGAAATTTAACCACTGAATTAATTAAACCGTTTGGTTTGCACGAGAAGCTGGAATTTGAAATTTACTGATTTTTAACTCAACCCTCCATAGGCCTTGTGACACACCAAGCTCCACCTAATATTGTAGGTGTCGTCGTGGTGGTGGTCGGAGGCGGTGAAATGATGGTTGGTACAGTGGTGGCGGTGGTGGTTAGTATTGATGGTCCATAGTATTGGTGGTGGCGGGGGTCAGCAGTGTAGTGTCGGCGGGTGTCAGAAAGCCTCGATTTCTTGGAACATTAATTAAAATCTTTTAATTTCGTTACTTTAAATAAAACATTAATTCATAAATGTGAATTTTAAAATAAAATATTATTTGCAGAAGTTTAACAAAAATTACTAAAATACCTCTTCTAGGTTTACATTGTGAATCCAAAATAATATAATAGAGATTCTAAGGATAGAATCTTCATATGTTGTCATGGTCTTCAGCTCCAAAACTTGACTCTTCCTGTTCAGGTTGTTTCTCTTCCTGTACTTCTTCATCTAGCATGAATGCAAGAGACAGAAAAATTACTACATGAGTACATAATACTCAGTGAAAAACATACCCGAAACACTAACCCAAGAAATATGTAATTTGACAGATATAATAATCACATTGAAGTAGCAAAAATAAACACATAGGTTCGTTAATGAATCTTGTATTTAAGTTTTTAGGATTCACCACCTCGATAATCTAATCCTATCCTTTAAACACTAGCATAGACAATCAGTTGATATTGATTAGTCCTTACCTACTAAGAGCTCGTAGTCTAAGGTTATGTACCTAATTGAATACTGACCTGACAAGATAGGGATCTTCTACCGTCCACTCAGGTTAATACTTACTTCACTCTATCTAGATTCAACGAGCGTAGCTTCACCAGATCCAGTTATAATGAACCTTAGCCGATTCTCCTTATCGGCTCAAGGATGCGCAACACTGGTCGTCACTATCTCGAGTCTGGGGCTACCATCGCGGACGTCTCGAAATCACCTTCAATCGTGTCTGGTTGCTCCTAGTTGGGGTTCTTATAAACAAATCATAATCAATTTGGCATAATTACGCCATAAGTACATGGATCAAAACCCGAATCAAATTGCCACCATAGATCAAACCGATTTTACTCTTTCATTTGACGTTCCTTACTGTCTCTACACATTATCCGAATATAATACACACTTTGACACACTTTGCTTTCGTGTCACAAGCAACATCCGGTTTAATGTCCCTCACGCAAGACTCTTGATTTTTCCAAATCAAATACACTAAGTTCAGAAATAAAATCGGCAGCATAACAGTTATAAAATAAATTAACCATAATTTCATCATGATCTCATTACGTCATAAATTCTATCAACAACACATTTTTTTCCTTCAAAATCTCAACAATATTACTAATATTATTTAAACAGCAAAACAACTAAGCATTATATAGTCAGGTTGGACATTGTAACATATTAAAATTGTACTCATGTGTAAGTGTTGTGTAGTTGGAACAAGATCTAATCAATTTGGGCCGAGACCCAATAAAAAAAATATACGATTCTTGTAAAACAATTACACATAATATCTACAAATTATACGAACTAAAGTTGCAAGTTATATGTTTTTACCTTATTGTGCGATTCCGGCAAAAAACACTGATCGAATGGTGGTGGAATGACCCTCGGTGGTGATGTTTCTCTATCTACAACTTACTGTTTCTGTGTGTGTGTGTGTGTGTGTGTGTGTGTGTAAAACTCTCTGTTATCTATGGTTTGTGTGTGCACAAAGATGGTTGGGCTACCTTTATATAGACATATGGGGATAAGAGTAATTGTGGTGTTTGGGAAATCAAGGCATTTTGAAACAACAACAAATGGACAACTTGGGATTCCAAGGGGTCATGCACATATACAGAGAGAGCCTAAGGCTAGTTTTAGAATTTCAAGGTTCATGAAATGGTTCAATTGACGTGAGTGAAATGAATGAAAAATGATTCATATTGATAATGGCTATCGGATGAGAATATTTTTAATATGGATTGAAAACTCAATATTAATGGATAACTTTCGATTTGGACAATTAATGAAAATGCATTCCTCAAATTCATCATACTAAATTCTCCTAGGATTAGTATCACGTTGATCTATGAAGGGTATTTGGATATATTTTCTCTGTTTTTTTTATATCCTCTGGTGCGTCAGACTTCTATTCACACACGTGCATTTACAATCTTAACCGCTCATCCAATATACTAAAAAGAATTTAAACACTAGATAAGACATTTTAATGTTGTTTAAAAAAAAAATTATTATTATTATTTTTATTATTATTATTATTATATATTTAAAAAAATCGGGTCGTTACAGTGTGGTATAAAACAAGTGTGTGCATGTGTAGATATTATATGCATATATTAAGTATACACGGCAAGGAATATACTTGCTACCATCTTAAAAAAATGGAAAGAAAAGGCGTAGGGAAAGGGTTTGAAACTTTTGTGGGTTTAACAACTAGAGAAAACAAGGAAGAGGAAAATAGAGGAAACAATTGCAAGTAATTTCTCATTTAATTACTATATTATTTTGTGTTGTAAAATGTGACATTCCGTTCTATATTGAAAGTCTACATGAGTGATATTGGTATATAATGAGACATGTATTCTACTATTAGTAACTTGGCCTTAAACATTTTGGGTCATGTGGTTAGGCTCTGATAAGTTATTGGGTCAATAGTATATATGAGGCTTTACAAATAGTTTTAGAGCGATCCGTGTACACAATTGACTGTTGGACCAGGACTTTATTTGATTACTAGAGAACTAACCCGAAGTTAGGTCTTGGTGACTCTAGTGTACAATCCCTTGCGAGGGCGCAAGGTCTTAAAAGTATGTGGATTGTGACATCCCGTCCTGTATCGAAACTCTACATGTGTGATTTTGAGTATATTACTATTATCAGTAACTTGTGTTTAAACATTTTGGGCCACGTAATTAGGTTTCAGTAAGTTATTAGGTCAAATAATATACATGGGGTGTTACATGAAATTTATTTTGGCTAACTCCATTAGTTTTCTAATTTGATGTTGTATGCAAATAGTGAGACTTGATGAAACCCATTGGTTGAAATCTCCTGAAAATGTGATTTTAATGTTGAAATGTGTTGCTTTATGTTGAAATTAGAAATTTTTTATAGATGAAACCTATTAATTAAGTACAAGACTTGTTTTTTATTTCCTTCTTCTTCTTGAAGTTGGAACCAACACCTTTTGGTACCTA
Source organism: Arbutus unedo (assembly GCA_014822125.1). Classification (NCBI taxonomy): domain Eukaryota; kingdom Viridiplantae; phylum Streptophyta; class Magnoliopsida; order Ericales; family Ericaceae; genus Arbutus; species Arbutus unedo. The sequence goes on from JABCMJ010008543.1 coordinate 6,924, forward strand.
TAATGGTTGTCCCAATCAAATAAAATTTAATCCTATGTGGTTGATCCTACGATAGAGGATTACAGCTTTGTTGTAATTTTCACTTTCCACTTCACCTCAAATATATCTAAATACTCAATTTACATCGTACACTCCAATATGGATAAATTAACGAAAATTTTCGGGCATTTACAAAGTCACCTTCAACCATGTCTAGTTGCTCCTAGTTGGGTTTCTTATAAACAAATCATAATCAATTTAGCATAATTACGCCATAAGTACATGGATCAAAACCCGAATCAGACTGCCACCATAGATCAAACCGATTTTACTCTTTCATTTAACGTTCCTTGCTGTCTTTACACATTATCCGAATATAATACACACTTTGACACCCTCTACTTTCGTGTCACAAGCAGCATCTGATTTAATGTCCCTAACGTAAGACTCTTGGTTTTTCCAAATCAAATACACTAAGTTTCAGAAATAAAATCGGCAGCATAATAATTATAAAATAAACTAACCATAATTTCATCATGATCTCATTACTTCATAAATTCTATGAACAACACATTTTTTTCCTTCAGAATCTCAACAATATTGCTAATATTATTTAAATAGCAGAACAACTAAGCATTATATAGTCAGGTTGGACAACGTAACATATTAAAATTATACTCATGTGTAAGTGTTGTGTAGTTGGAACAAGATCTAATCAATTTGGGCCAAGACCCAATAAAAAAAATATACGATTCTTCTAAAACAATTACACATAATATCAACAAATTACACGAAATAAAGTTGCAAGTTATATGTTTTTACCTTATTGTGCGATTCCGACAAAAAACACTGATCGAATGGTGGTGGAATAACCCTCGGTGGTGATGTTTCTCTATCTACAACTTACTGTTTCTCTGTGTGTGTGTGTGTAAAACTCTCTGTTATCTATGGTTTGTGTGTGCACAAAGATGGTTGGGCTACCTTTATATAGACATATGGGGATAAGAGTAATTGTTTCGTTTGAGAAATCAAGGCATTTTGAAAAGCCAACAAATGGACAACTTGGGATTCCAAGGGGTCATGCATGTATAGAGAGAGAGTCCAAGGCTAGGTTTAGAATTTCAAGGTTTATGAAATGTTTCAACTGATGTGAGTGAAATGAATGAAAAATGATCCATATTGATAACGGCTATTGGATGAGAATATTTTTAATATGGATTGAAAACTCAATATTAATGGATAACTTTGGATTTGGACAATTAATGAAGATGCATTTGTCAAATTCATCATACTAAATTCTCCTAGGATTAGTATCACGTTGATCTATGAAGGGTTTTTGGATATATTTTCTCTCTTTTTTTTATATCCTCTAGTGCGTCAAACTTCTATTCACACGTGCATTTACAATCTTAACCGCTCATCCATTATACTAAAAAGAATTTAAACACTAGATAAGACATTTTAATGTTGTTTTAAAAAATTATTATTATTTATTATTATATATTTAAAAAAATCTAATCGTTACAATGTGGTGTAAAACAAGTGTGGTCATGTGTAGATATTATATGCATATATTAAGTACACACGGCAAGGAATATACTTGCTACCATCTTAAAAAAATAAAAAGAAAAGACGTAGGGAAAGGGTTTGAAACTTTTGTGAGTTTAACAACCAGAGAAAACAAGGAAGAGGAAAATAGAGGAAACAATTGCAAGTAATTTCTCATTTAATTACTATATTATTTTGTGTTGTAAAATGTGACATTTCGTTCTACATTGAAAGTCTACATGAGTGATATTGGATATATAATGAGACATGTATACTACTACTAGTAACTTGACCTTAAACATTTTGGGTCATGTGGTTAGACTTTGGTAAGTTATTGGGTCAATGGCATATATGAGGCGTTACAAATAGTTTTAGAGCGATCCGTGTACGCAATTGACTGTTGGACCAGGACTTTATTTGGTTACTATAGAACTGACCCGGAGTTAGGCTTTGGCGACTCTAGTGTACAATCCCTTGCGAGGGTGCAAGGTTTTAAAGGTATGTGGATTGTGACATTCTGTCATACATCGAAAGTCTACATGGGTGATTTTGGATATATTACTATTACTAGTGTTTAAACATTTTGGGCCACGTAATTAAGTTTCAGTAAGTTATTAGGTCAAATAATATACATGGGGTGTTACATGAAATTTATTTTGGCTAACTCCATTAGTTTTCTAATCTGATGTAGTATGCAAATAGTGAGACTTGATGAAACCCATTGGTTGAAATCTCCTGAAAATGTGATTTTAATGTTGAAATGTGTTGCTTGATGTTGAAATTAGAAATTTTTGTAGATGGGACCTATTAATTAAGTACAAGACTTGTTTTTTATTTCCTTCTTCTTCTTGAAGTTGGAACCAACACCTTTTGGTACCTATAATGGTTGTCCCAATCAAATAAAATTTTATCCTATGTGGTTGATCCTACGGTAGTGGATTACAGCTTTGTTGTAATTTGCCCTTTCGATTGATTTTTCGATCACTTAAGTTAACTTCTTTTATATATTTTTTAATCTGTCAAATCTGATTTTGGTGTTGGTTTGGGCTGATTTTGATGTTAAATTGTGAGGCTCCGACTCGAAATTTAGACAATAAAAGATAAAATCATAATTATTAACGATTGATTTGAAATTTATCTGAATTTTGATCGGAGATCGAGAATTGATTTCGACAATATGGTAGGTATGCGATTTGATTTTCTGGCCTTGATTGAAAGATGAGAAGGTATTGTGTGATTTTAGGGTGTGGGTTGTAAGTTTATACCATGGAGTAGGGAGCACCATAGTATTTTCCCTTAGGAGCTTACCTGTTAAACGTTGGAGTATTCCAAATTGTATGAAGGTGAGTTCAAATATATTCTTACTTGCGTATTTGTTATAGCATATTTAGCATGAAGATGATTTATCAAATGACGCCATACCTTACATGAAATATCATGCTCAAACATGTTGATTTGTGTAACGATTTAATTACTTCATAAGGCATGTGTCAATTAAGAAATGTGTTGATAAAATGTGATTTTGGAATAACGTAACATTCAAATGATACCACCGACCGTTAAACTGTGTCAATTAAGGCCACGACCAATGTGGTACCGAATGATGTCATGCCATTTAATGAATAATTGGTGGTCACATCCACCTTGATAATTGCAACGATAGTTGTGAATGCCTTGACATTCACCCTTGGCTACGGCCTTGGACGATACCGTGGGTTTTTAATAGCATGAGATTTAAAAATGAGTCAGATTATAACTTTTGTGAATCATTTTCTTACATGTGTACATGGACAAATCATGTCAAACTTGTAAGATTTTCATATTTAAATTGTATTTTCTAATGTTATGATAATGAATGTTGCTATGCAACATGTCAAGTCACGGAACTGAGGCGGATAAACAGTGAGAAGATTTTGGTTTACCTATCTCTTTTGCTTAATTGTATTTTGTTGTTGTGTAGCAAGCAAGTCATGTTGTGCTGGGACTATGGATAATGTATGTATGTATTTGGGATGCATGTTGTAAGCTTTAGTTATGTGTATGTCTTCTTGTTGGCTCAAATATTTTCCAGAGCTAAATTCGTGCGTGAGCGTATAAGAAAGACTTGTAATATCTTTTTTAGAAAAAAATTTAAATGTGACAGTTGAAATTAACAACAATCAGGCGTTTTTGTTATCCGTTCTCTTACCTTAATTAAGAAGATTTTTCTTAAGTATTGACATGTGGAGACTTAAAACCAAAAACAAAAGACCAACAATCACAAGGAATATGAAACAAACTAATTTCGAATAATAAATTTGAGGATAAACTTACATTTGAGTGTAACAAATGATCCAATCTATTTCAAACTAATTCTCTAATTGAACTACTTCGACTGTGATAGACTATGGCTAAATCTAAGTACAACTTTAGATACAACTACTGCTACTGCTACACTATGTACAGGAAACAAAAGGAAAGACTAGTATGAAAATGAATAAGTGTTTGAGGGTTTGTACTCTTTTCCTCTTCAGTATTGCTTCTATTTATAGACCATTATCACTTGGCACCTTTTCTTCCTTGAGATTTCCCCACTTGAATTTTTAGGCACAAACTTTCCTTCGATGTTGGACCAAACCATAATTGCCACATTTGGTCATGTCCTCCTTCTCTTCCTGCAACTATGATCCACATCTCCTTGTATTTTTCTACTTCGTATGCATGCATGCATGACAGTTGGGATAATCTTTCATGCACATGAAACGTTGTCGCTCTACATTCTGTACACGTCATCTCTCTAGCAATTAATGAACTACCTTAAAAGATTGAATGACACTGTTTAGGCTCCTCATCCCTTGTAATCAGATGCATGCACCTCTGCATCCTTATTGGTAGATAAATTATAGAGTCAACATACCCATGCACCAGACCATTTGTTTCTTGTCAAAGGAAGTTCTTGAGAAATTACAACTGCTTGTTATCCTCATCTTTGTAATTTCCTTTCCGACTTCTTCGTATTTTGCCCATAAATATGAGCACTTAATGGAGGCTAATTCATTCATCATTAATGTATTTTGCCTATAAATATGAGCACTGAATGTTGCAAGCTAATTCATTCATCATTAACGTATTTTGCCTATAAATATGAGCACTTAATGCTGCAAGTTAATTCATTCATCATTAACATATTTTGCCTATAAATATGAGCACTTAATGCAGGCTAATTCATTCATCATTAACCTTGCCTTATCATGGGGACTCTCAAAATCATTAGCCAGACATTTGAAACTATTTCCGTTGCTGAAGCCAATTCTCCTATGACTGATGACATTCCAAACTCCCCAACGCATCCTTAAGGAGGCTGGCATGACAAACGCCCTAGCCCTGAACCTTTACCAAAGTCGAGCTGGGATCTTCCAGTTGTTACACCATCCTCGACTATGATCCAGGTCGTTATGGGTAGTGTCAACCCTCCCAAGGATTTTCATCATTCTCGCTCGAAGTGATGAGTCTTTATCACCCTACGTTTGCCAATACGAACGTTCATTTTAGCTTGATGAACACATTGTATTCTTTTTCTTTTTGTCCCAAATTTCTTCAAGCAATTGACTTCGAGGACAAACCTAAACTTTTAAGCTTTGTCGAGTTAAAATGTCAGGCTATCACCCAAAAGAAAGAAAGGTCCAATAAAGTTCATCACATTCATTACCCTACATGATACACCAAATTTCCAACCTTCACCCATCTGGAGGATGATGCTAATTAATTAGTTAAAAAAATAGCTGATTTACACTACGGTTATGTGAAATTCCATTTGAACTACTCAATTTACCCCACAAATCTGGATGGCCAACTTAAAGAAGCCAAAGAACTACTGATTACTTTTACCTTTCTCCCTTTCAAAGTGCTGCTGAAAGACATTCCTCGAACAAACTTGAAAGCGAAGAATCAAGTGGTTAGCGCAAACTTGAAAGTGAAGAATAACTATTTTTCATCGTTTTCAGTCAAAACCATCTCAATTAGGGGTGTAATCGGTCTGGTTCGGTCCGGTTTGGTGGAATTCATGGATCGAATCGATTGTCCAATTTGGAAATTTTGTAAACCGAAACTAGACCGATTGCATCGGTCTGGTTTCAATCGGTTTGAGCTGGTTTTTGTCCGGTTTGAACTTTTTAATATTTTGGACAACATTTCGGGCAAACCACAAAAAAGAAGTGAAAAATTAATAGTTGAGAATGAAATTTTCCAGAATAGAAATGCACTGAACAATACTCTAAAAGATTGAGTAGTTCTAACTTACTATTATTTATAATTTTTGGTTGGACAAGTGGTTTTTCATTTCCATTCACATTTTGTTAATGGTGATTTTTCATTTTCAATACATGGTAATGTTTCTAAGTTCTAATAGACTAAATGATTAATGGAGTAATGAGTTACGAATTATAACACATAAACTTAAAAATATAGCATATTCACATTTATACCGAACCGGTTTTTAAACCCCAAAATTGGAAGCCAGATTGAAAAATTGGTTTTTCCAAATCCCAAAATCAAAACCGAACTAGATCGAATTTTTCAATCCTCAAACTATTGATCCGATTTTTCAGTCCGGTCCGATTTCTCGATTTTTATTTTCATCCCTAATCTCAAAGACTTTGACTGAAAACAAATAAAAGACAATTTCAAACTAACGGCCAGAGAGTCAAAGAAGCAACAAATATCCTCCTTATAATAATAGACTAGAGAACTAGAGCAAACCCGTGCATGGCACGGCGTATAACAATTAATTTTAATATATAATTGATAATGCACGATCTTCTGTTATTGTGTTTAATATTTCTTTTGATAGTTTTGTGTTTAATATAATATATACTTTTTCATACTTACGCCATCTAATTATAAAAGTTCAAAAAAACTGATGTTAAATTAATATTGTTGATAAGAATCTAATTTACAAGTATTTTTAAATTATATTAAAATTGATTAAATTTCTTTATCCATGGTGTCACTAAGTTTATTTAAAAGAGCATCTCCCCCCTTTTTAATATTTTTTTTGTACTCTTAGAATTCAACATATTTTGGAGTATTCCTTATTTAGAGTCAAAAGATTTTTGTCTTGTCACATTTTACGCTGCTTCAGAATGATTGATTAATATTTGAGATCACGTTTGCTTTTAATTTTTTTTAAATTGATTGCACAAAATAAAAACATAGCAATGAACTAAAGGTTGCTACTGCGTACATCTCGCGAGCAATATATATATATATATATATTATATTATATTATATATATTTTAAATTGATCATGTATCTTCTCGCGAGCAGACAAGCCAAGTCTAAAGGTTGCTACTGCGTACTTCTCACTACAGTCCTCTATGTCATAATATGTTGCTCAATGCCTACTTGCGAACTCACGTAGGCTTTCATCAGAATATTTTTTCATAGCCGTCAAAGCATCTAACGCATTTGACTGAGCTCGATTAGCAATGAACTGGGCTACAAATTGCTCGATTAACTACCCTCAGCTGTTGATGGAGCATGGGGCAAGTTTATGAAACCAATTAAGGGCAAGTTTCCCTAGGCTCATTGGAAAAACTCGACAATAGAGGTTCTCTTGGCGAAATAGACAAACATGGCATGGACAAACCTCTTAATATGACTCATAGGATATGTCTTCCCATTGTAGAGGTGAAATTTCGGAAGGCCAAATTTTCTAGGTAATGCCTATACCTCAATTTCCTCTAACAATGGAGAGGTTTCCAACTGCTGCAATGCCTTCTTTCTTGTGTCTTGATCAGGTCAGCACAGTGCAAGCTACTAATTTATCCATTCCCTCATATCCGAAAGGTCAAGTCAAGCTCAGTGCACACGGCTCGAGGCTTGCCCTTCATAGGCATTGATGCAAATGCTCTCTGCTGGCATCCCTCCTCCTCCTCGGGGTTGTTTGGGTGCTTCACTAGTGTGGTGATGGCTCCTACTTTCTCTCTTCGCTCTATTCAGATAATGCCTCAGGAGTTAGGTCCTCTATCTCTCGATCCCGTCTTCACACCCTTTCATGGTAATTATCCTCTCTGTCTTGTTCGTCACGTGTTTTTGAGTGTGAGCCCCATGAGTTTGGGATTCTCTCCCCTCCTTGGGGGGTCCAGCAGCTCGTGTTCTAATTGTTGGTGGTGGCGGCAGAGGCAGGTCCTCGAGTGGTGGATCTTGTGGTTCTACTCGAGGAAAATTTCCCATGGGGTCTAAGGGGATTTGCGGTAGGTCCCTTCTTGGGCCTTTTCCTTTGAGTGGGATTGGAGGCGTAGATTTTGATTTCTCTCTACTGATAGTTTCTTTCGGTATCTGTTTTTATGGTCTTGTTCTCGTCGCGAGATCTTAACTTTTGCATAGACGGTACATTGTAGGTGGGTGATTTTCTCAACGAGCTGAGAAATTAATACCTCAATAGCTAGCAAAAATCACGCTCTTTCACTCTTGATACCTATGATCGCAAGACAAGAAATCGTCAAAGAACCCTATGCTTCTATGGCAGAAAGACACTCTGATGATTAAGTTAGAATAAGGATCACCATCATCTTTCTAATCAATAGCTAAAATGAGGAATTAACATGTACCTTTCACCATGGGGCTGCACCTTTATTTTATAGACTTCTGACTTAATCTTTTGATTTCTCTTAGGATTCTAATTCCTCATTAGAAATGAAGAAGAAGTGCATTTTGATTGGCCACTAACAAGACAAACCCGACTTGGACTCTCTAAGGAACTATCTTTTACCATTAAAGTTTCATTCAACCACAAATTTTTTATTCTAAGTTGAATCGGCTTAGGACTCCTTATCTGTATCTGATTAGAACTTATTCCGAGATAAATGGAGTTCTGTTTCAATCACAATTCAAGATTGGCAACCGCTTTTCTCAGGTTGGCAAACCTTTGAACTGCCTTTCTCAGGTCAGCGATCATGTGAACCACCTTACTCAGGTCGACTATTATTCGTTCGAGCTCGACAATATGCACGTGTGTGAGAGCATCTCAATGCGAAATTGAATGAATCATTTAAGGAAAAACTCAATAATTCTTATTTAAGTCTTACCTCCTTCAAATTCTAATTTCTTTCGGTTTAATTTTGTTAGGTGTCATCGTGACATTCTTCAAATAAGTCACTATGCAATATAATATAACAATTGACATCATATATGTGGGATTCATTGAGATGGTGACACGTGGATAAAGAAGTATGATGTGAAGTTAAGCGAAGTATTCGATCTTGAATAACTATAGCATGACAAGTGGCAAAGATGTTTTTAGAAAGATTTGTTGGGTTGAAAATTATCCCTGGATGAATGATTTGACTCATAAAGAATGTTGGAAAACGTAAAACGTGCAAACGGTTACCAAGCATCATGAAGGAAAACAACGATGTTCGTAAGGAGGTGGGCATTTGTGATATCTACAGGATTCCTATGAACTACTGGATGCTAGCTATAGTTAAACTCCCACCCACCTCATCCATTTGGAAAGCCATTGTTAATTTTGAGGTATTCACATCACTTAAACTATACCACCTATATGAGTTGCATTAGGTTACAAGCTGGGGATGGGGAGTCTATCAGCTTCTGGAGGGACCCTTGGATGACATCAAGACAATCACTATGCAACATGTTCCCTAGACTATTTCAACTAAGCCTGGATAAGGAAATTATTCTGGCTAAAACCATTCAAGCTAACTGAGTGCATCAACCAGTTATGTTTAGGAGACATCTTTTCAGTTGGGAAAAGGCAGATCTTCAGCAATTATATACTATTTGGCAAGATGCAAGAAATTCAATAGTAAATAGGGAGGATAGTCTGATTTGATAAACAATGGGGGGAATAAGGGCAAGTCCTTCTCCGTTCAATCTCTATACAAATAAGTGGAAGCATTTATGTCTAACCTGGATAACCCTCCTCCTACTTGCGTGTGGTTTCATTATGTTACCCCCAAAGCTCAATTCCTTACTTGGCTGGCCTGGAATGGTAGAATCAAGGTGACAAAAAAACTGTTCTTCTTTGGTCTTCTGAGCATCAGGGAGGCGATGTGCACATTCTGTAATGGGGAAATGGAGTCCCAGAACCACCTCTTTCTGCACTGCCCAAAAGTCTGGTACATCTGGTGCAAACTCATGTCTTTGTGGAATATCCAGTAGGTAACACCTAAATCCTTGGCAGATCCCTTGAGCTGGTGGTTTGGTTGGATGTTTGCTAAGAGATCCATCGATTTGTCAAAATCCCTTTGGCAATCCTTGCTGGCCTCGATAATTTATTCAATCAGGATTTTGAGGAATCAAGTGCATTTCAGAAACAAATTAGTGAATTGGAGCAATGTAGAAGATGAGATCAGGATTAGATGGATTCTTGGAGTCATGGATCGACACAACAATGATAGATTCTCCTCTGCTGATGTCTTGTACAACCCTTCTGCTATTGTCCAGAGCCATCTTCTCTAGTGAAGGTCATTGACTTCTTAGTGTGGCGCACAGAGTTAGCCGATGCTTATTCCTCAGATACCGTCATTGCTTCTTCTCCGGGAAAACAAGGGGAGGATGTTCTTTAGGTTGGAGTTTTTTGGGGCTCTTGTTAGAGTAGGTGGATATTTGTAATTATCTTTAGTGGGTTTTACCATCCAATTTCTGTATTCCTTTTCTCATTTAATATACTTTTACTTTTCAAAAAAAAAAAAAAAAAGGAGGTGGGCACCAAAGAAAGTTGAGACAAAGGCTTAGAAAGAATAATGCATGGTGTACGTGGGAGCCTATGCTCATATCAAATAATTATTCGCAAGTAGTTATTGTGCAAATAAGTACAAATATCAAGCAAATGGTTTAGTAAAAAGGGCCCCAAAACTGAGCCAAGAACTTATACTGTGCGCGTATAGTATCCATATCATCTCCACTTTTATTCAAAAATTCTATTTTTTCTCGGAGTACTAGCCACTATCATAGTTAGAAATAGATTCTTTCATTAGCATAGGAGTAGAAATAACTTAACGTACTTCACAGTTGCTCATGTTACTCATTTTTAAATTTCTTTAATGGAGTTAATTCAATTAATTCGAGCATTTGCTTCAGGTTGATTTCCTGTTTTCAAAGTTGTTGGGAATTATTGAACAAGTAATCTTAATTTAGGCAATGAACCAGTAAGTATAATTGGTGTGAATGAAAAAATAATAAGATAATAATCTAATAAATAGCACAACCCAAATGAACCAAAAATCACTCTTCAAAATAGATCGATAATACAAAAAAATATTTTATAAAAGAATCCTGAGAAAAGAGAATTACTGATTCACACAATTAGAATGAAAGTATTGTTATTTTTCTTTTGGAACTCCATAATTTACTTTGTAAAGAATATCAATGTGAAAAATATGTACCTAATCAGGGTAGCGTATGTAATTCTTGTTAACTAATATTTTAAATTTCGATTACCATATTATTGGTGTAAATGTAAGACATAGACTAACATTTTAAAACTCAATTTGTTGACTAACGTTTTTTTTATTTTAATTAGCTAATCACGGATGCCTATGAAATGCATATTGATTAACTGTTTAAAATTCTAAACTTCAATTGGCTCATGAAGATTCTCTCTCTCTCTCTCTCTCTCTCTCTCTCTCTCTCTCTGTTATCTTAAGATTCTAAGATTTTTTTTTCTTTAGTTTTCCGATGTTATCGCGAGATTCTTAAAAGATTCCGATGAAAATAAAACTACAAACGATATCAAGTATTTTGCAGAAACCTGAAATAAAATATTCTTCAATGCTTTTTGTCGTTTTCAAGCCATCTCGATGACTTTGACTAAACTAAGTATAAGACAAGTTCAAAAAAAAAGAAAAAAAGAGGTTGACAAAAAGGAGGATAAAATATATATACTTGTTTAATATCTCGTTTGGCTTAACTTTTCTTTTTTTAATTTTTTTTCTCTATTCATTATTATTTTTTGCGTTTGTTATTTTAATCTCAAACTTTTGTAGATTATTAGTTTGTCTTTATGAAAGGAATCTAAAAAGTATAAAATTATGCTCGAAAGTTGAAAAAAGTCCACTGAATACGATAAATAAACACAAAACACCATATTTTTAGATTATTTTTGCCTTTTTTGAATTTTGTTTAAAATTTGATTTATTATTTATAATTTTTTTGAAATATTTCGTCGAGACGAAAAAATAACTAAAGACAAAAAAATACAAGAAATTTTCTCATCAGCACAAAAACATATTCCAATAAAAAAGTCATCCCACTTGCTAAATTTGGCCAAATTTAATAGGGTAAAATGTACTAACCTCTCCCGAGGTTTTTGACAAATGAGGGACCTCTCTTAAGATTTCAAATAATGTACTCATCTTTCGTACTTTTGATACTATTAGAATTTTACCTCCACCGTTAGCTTTCTATTATCACTTTTAGTTTTAGTGATAAAAGACTAAAATATCTCTTTTAAGATTCTCTTCTTATAAAGTCTTTTTACCTCTTTTTAAAATACATTTAATCTATTTATATGTGCATTGAAATATATATATATTAAACTTAAGTTATATTTTTATCAAGTTTGTGTAAGTAAATATACATCTAATATATTAATAATTATTTTCTTTGAAAAGATATTTTAATTTATCACTTAATGCATATTGTTAAACTGCCTTCCTTATGTATATTTTACCTAGTAAAAGTACATATATGGTTTTAGTCTATCTTATAAAAAAAGCATTACAATTTTAATGTAACTTTTTATTTTTTAATTTGAGCATTTAATACTAAAATTAAATTAAACTTGAATTATATTACTTAATATATATTACGGCAGAGAGTAATAGTCTAATAATTTCAAAAGCAACTGATGTGATTGTATTTTTTAAAACCTTAAGGGAGGTCTTTGTATTTATCAAAAACCTCTTTACATTTGTAAAAAATCTCAGAAGGGGTTAGTGCATTTTATCCAATTTAATAAGATAAAAAGTAGTCTCCAGCTTTTGTGGGTTGCTTTAAAGTAATGGGCATTTATGTATAGCTCATGTAGTTTAAATAATTTTTAAAGGAAAGCTATTTTTCACCCCCTAACTGACAAAATAGGGGGTTGTCTTGCTCCATTTACCAAAAAGTCCCCAACTCTCTTTCAGCCATATTTTTAGGGTAAATTTCATTAACAGTCTTTTAATTTTAATAAAATCACACTGCATATCTCTATATTTTTTGAAATCACATTGACAATCCCTATTTGTCACACACTAAATTTCTAGGGTATGAAATAAATAATGGAACAACACAAACCAACATTGAACATAACATAACTCTAATTAACTGAAATAAATCTCCATCTTTGATAGTCTACTATCAAATACACAAATAAACCATCCTTGCTAATATGAACATGAACTAATTAAAATAGACCCACAATGCCCAAATAAATAAATAAAGTCTGAAACGTCAAAAAAAATCATGGATATACTACTGTCAAAGTAAATCATAAACTAGTATGCTGAACTATCGTCATACTTGAGGTCTAAGTCATCGGATTTACATCATCACTTGCAAATTGTTAGTTTATAAAAAAACATAAGCCGAATCTCGAATAGGGAGTCATACTGAAAATATCGACACATTGAATAAAGTATGCTGGCATCAACAATATAATATGCATAAACGACAAAGTAAACAGTCGACTTAATAACCACAATGCTATAATGCTCACATGCAATTCATGCATAATTTCGACGGTCTTGCACCGCGAGTTGCTCACATTGGAGATCTTATCATAGAGTTTACGGGCTGCCTCGACCGTTGGGCCACTTCTGTATCCTGGTAGTTTCACGATTTTTCACCGGAGAAATCACAAAGACCTCAAGTAGAGTTCATGGGTTGCTCCAACCGCCGGGCCATATCTTACTTGGTATTCGACATGAATGCATGCTCATATGTACTAACGTTAATCAATAACCAATTCCAGACTTAAACAATAGATATAAATGGACCAAAAAGCAAGAAATAGGCCGAAAATTAAATTCAGAATTTTTTATTTTTCAACAGGTCGCTCAAGTAGTTAGGAGTTCGCTCAAACATATTTAAAGAGATTTCCGAAACCAATCTATTGTTCAAAACAGATTGTCGAAAATTTAAAGAGACCCCTCGAGTGGTCTAAGTAAATTTTTAGAATCTATTCTATCGAACATATCTCAATTTTTGACTTCGTTTCTACAACTTTACTATTCAATATGCTCGAAAATATCACAAATCATGCATGACTCGATCACACACTAAAAACTACATATATGCCATTGAATTAAACACGATCTATGCAATATTTCAATATATATCAACATGAAATCCTACCTTATTCAATAAAAACACAGAATACGCTATTATGAATGGAAATCCGTCAAATGCCCTGCGTACTTGGTTGATCCCGGCTGCTATGCAAAATTTTTAATGCCCTCTACGACTTTTTCTCCGCAAGAATCCTTCATCTACTATTCCGTTCTCATTCTTCAAGTAATATAAGGTTTTAGAAAACTGGAGAAAAAACTGTGAATTTAAAAAAAAAAAAAACTAATTTAGGGTTTTCTAATCATTTTATAATAAAAAATTGATTAATTACATTAACCCCTCGAGCTTATAAAACCCTTTCATGTGCCATATGCTTTAGATCCTTACATCCAAATCACAATTAGTCATTACTCTCAACATTATGAAGTTCTAAATAAGACCAAAAGCAATAAAAATAAAATATCGAACCTCGGGTCCTCACAACCTTCCCCTCTTAAGAAATTTCGTCCTCAAAATTGTTGCCTCAAGGGTAAAACAAATATGGATATTTAGAACAAAGTTCGGATTCTCATTCCGACATAACTTTCTCAACACCATGATGATGCCATAATGTCTTGGTCAATAAGATAGTTTTATACCATGAAAGCCATGCTCTCAGGTGTCTAAGATACCCACTGGTTTTTCCTCACAGGTTATATCATTCTTATCTTCCAACTCAACCCAATTCAACACGTGTGACGCATCGGGCTCATACTTACGCAACATAGACACATGGAATATGTCATGAAACCTTGACAGCCTTGGTGGTAAGACAAATCGATACACCACCTCTCGCACTCTTTTGAAAATTTCAAATGGCTCCACATACTTCGGTGATAGCTTCCCACTTCGACCGAACCTCTTTAACCCCTTCTTCAGTGTGACTTTCAAGAAGACATGATCGCCCACCTCAAAAAAAAGTGGTCACCTCTTGCGGTCGGCATAACATTTTTGACGGCTCTGAGCAGTCAGCAACTACTGTCGTATTTGAACAATTTTATCAGTACTCTCCCGAACCAAGTCAAGTTCCACCACTGCACTTTCGCCCACTTCAGCCCAACATACTGGTGATCTGCAACGCCTACCATAAAGTGTCTCATAAGGTGCCATCCTTATGCTAGTTTGGAAATTATTATTGTAGGCAAACTCTGCCAACGCCAAGTAATCCTCCCTTGAGCCTCGAAAATATAGAGCACAAGCCATTAACATGCCATTGAGAATCTAAATGGTACATTCAGATTGCTCGTCTGTCTGTGGGTAGAACACAGTACTCATACACAAATCTGTCCCAGGCGCCTCCTGAAGACCAGACCAAAATCAAGAAGTAAATTTGGGATCCCAATCCAATACGATAAATACTGACATTTCATGTAATCTAACAATCTCCCAAACGTAAAGTCTACTGAGTGCCTTTACAACATCTGTCACACGGATAGATGGGCGGTCTTAGTCAATCAATCAACAATTACCCACAATGCATCATGTCATGCTGGCGACCTCGAAAACCTAGTCACAAAATTCATAGTTACAAGTTTCCACTTCCACTCAGCCATTGGTAAAGGCTGCAACAACCCGATTGATTTTTGATATTTAGCCTTAACCTGCTGACACAATAGACACTTTGACACGAATAGCGCAATGTCATGTTTCATTCCATTCCACCAATACTGTCTTCACATATGTTGATACATCTTTATACTACCAGGGTGTACAACGAGACAAGAATGATGAAACTCTCGGAGTACACTCTCCCAGTATGACTCCGGTACGTATAGCCTGCTAGTAAATCTTAGCCCCTTATCTGCATGAAGAACCCAAACGTCAACCTGCTGCCCTGAAGGCAAACGATATCTCACTGACTTGGCATCTGAATCATTCTGTTGCTCTTTTATAACTCTCACCAACAATGAAGGTTGAATGACCACACGGAACAAAGTAGCCCTGTCACTATCAGTGTTGAACTACAGACTCTACCCCTTAATTATCCCAATCATATTCCACTCTTGAATAGCTACACGAACTAGACTATGAAGTGACTTTTTACTCAAAGTATCAGTCACTGCATATGCCTTACCCAAATAGTATTGCAATTCGAAGTCATAGTCTTCCATATACTCCATCCACCTCCGTTGCCTTATATTCAAATTTTTCTGTGTGAAGATGTACTTAAGGCTCTTGTGATCCGAGCAAATCTTGAACCGCTCGCCATATAAGTAGTGTCTCCAACTTTTAAGTGCAAAGATGATTGCTGTTAGCTCCAGATCATGCATGAGATAATTGCACTCATGATTCTTTAACTGATGAGAACCATATGTAGCAATTCTCCCATCTTGCATCGATACAAAGTCCAATCCATCCTTAGAAGCATCACAGTACACCAAATACCCTTGTCCTCGCTCAGGAACCACCAAGATTGGAGCGGATGTCAATTTCTTCTTCAACTTTTGGAATGAATTCTCACATGCTTCATCCCATACAAATTTAATTCCCTTCCTTGTAAGTCATGTCATCAGAGCTACCAACCGTGTAAAATTCCCAACAAACCGTCGATAATAACTAGTTAAGCCCAAAAAGTTTTGAATTTCAAAGACACTCTTGGGTCGCTCCCTAGTCAACACTGCCTCTATCTTTAACTGATCCACTACCATTCCTTCACTTGACACTTCATGACCCATAAAGTTCACCTTGGAAAGACAAAAGGTATTTAGCGTAGAAGAAATTCTTCCTCAAAAGTTGTAGTACAATCCTCAAGTGTTTCTCGTTCTCTTTCTTTGTCGGTGAATAAACTAGTATATCATCTACGAACACCATGATAATATGGTCCAAGAATTCATTGAAGATCCAATTCATTAATCCCATGAAAATAGTAGGTCCGTTGGTCAAACCAAACGACATCATAACAAATTCATTATGACCATACCGCGTTCGGAATACTGTCTTGGCTATGTCGTCCTCCTGGACCCTTAGTTGATGGTAACTCGACCTCAAATCAATTTTTGAAAATATCCGAAAATCCTTGAGTTAATCAAACAAGTAGTCAATCCTCAACATCAGATATACAACCTCAAGGTTCTATCCTTCTTTTGAGCAAATAGGGTTGGTACGCCCCACAGTGATGTGCTTGGTCGGATGAAACTCTTGTCCATCAATTCTTGAAGCCATACCTTCAACTCTTTCAATTCAACTAGAGCAAATTGATAAGGTGCCACAAAAACAGAAATTGTCACGGGCACAAGATCAATAGAGAACTCCACTTCCCGCTAAGAACGTAAACCCACAATATCTTCCGGAAAAGACATCCAGAAGTCACGAACCACTCTAGGCAACTCTCCTCGATTATGATCCCCTTCATCCCATGTTACTGCGAACAAATGACCAATAGTCTCTCTACCCCACAACCCATGAATTTTCAATTGAATATCTCCTCTGTTTCCCAAAACTGAAAACTATCACCCTACTTCGGTAACAATCGATCGTGGCTCTAAAGAAGGTCAACCAATCCGTATCCAGAATAACATTAAAACTACTCATGTCTAATAGAATGAGGTCAAAAAACAAACTATGACTGGCAACCTCCATCTTACAAAACTGACACACATGCTTCAAAATTATGTCACCCCCAACATGCGTCTCTACAAATAGAATAGACTCCAACATACTGACCTCAAGACCCAAGATAATAACAAGACTAGAAGAAAAAAAGAGTGCAAAGCACTAGTATCAAATAAGACACTAGCTCAAGTGCGAGATAAAACTAATATACCTCGAACAACTGAGACTCCTCTTATTCCCATATCTAGTGCAACAATAGTACAAGCACGTCCCCTATTCACCTGTCCTTGCTGTACCGATTGAGCTAACGGGGTTGGTTGAGCTGCCTCCGCTCGTTAGCTGGTGGATAACTCTGCTGAACTAATCCCGATGGCATAGGACAATTCTGCACTAAACTCTTTGTACCACCACCTCCCTGCATTAATGGATAATTTTGCATTACATGCCCCTCTTTATGACATATATAACAAACAATCGGTCCACTAACAACACTTGCAGTTTGAGATGACTGCCCGCCCCTCCAACAGTATGGCTTGCTATTACCCAGCTGGCCCCCACCTATAACAAATCATCTCCCCCCGAGGACCCTTCCCGTGGACACCGTTGATGGAACATATACAGCTTGCTTCCTATAATCTTGAAACTGAGAACTGACATCTTTCTGTCGCTTCTTATTTGGCCCCATTGATTCAAAAGTTGTAACTTTCACAACACTTCGGTCTCTTGCTGCCAAATTTGCCTCCACTATCATATCTCTCTCCACAAGATCTCCATATTTCTGAATTTTTAGCTGCACAACTTTCTCTCTAATTGTTGGCTCAAGATCCATCTTGAACCTTTTGCATTTCAAATCCTCATCTCCTGCTGTTTTAGTCGCAAAACGAGACAATGATGTGAACTGTTTTGGTACTCGACCACTGTCATGCTGTCCTGACTCACATCATAGAACTCCTATTGAAGTGAGTCCTTCATTACCTTTGAAAAATAGTGACCAATTAAGAGACCCTTGAAAGGTTCCCATGTCAACTCCCCTATGTCATATGTAGTTTTCACCATCTTCCACCATTGATTTGCCTCCCTAATAAATTGATAGGTAGCCAAAGAAATCCTTAACTCATCTTCCACCACTTGTAATGTGTCCATAATCTTCTCCACTTGTTTAATCCAGTTATCAACCACAAACGAGTCGACCCCACTGGTGAACTCCAGAGGGTTCACACGGTAGAACTTTTGCATGGCTACCATTGCTCGGGTTTCATTCATGGGTTGATTATTCTGAGCCAACTGCTGTATGGCTTCAAGCATAGCCCTCATGACATCCTCTCTGCTAGCAGAATTCGATGCCCTTGCAACAGCACCCTTGCCTCGACTCTAAAATCTACGAGGCGATGTCTTACTATAGAAATGGACAAAACTCATCAGCAAATAGGATAGTTAACATATATACACAGGTAAGCATGTAAACACTGATGTCTCTTGTAGACGCTGATCAGGCGTCTCTTGTAATCAGATTTTAGCATAGATGGGCTGAGAGTGATCGCGGTTCACTGATATGTAAATCCGGCTTACTACACCTGAATGTCCTGCTGCATTGAATGTGCTGTTGTTCTGCATCTCCTGCACTTGAACTAGGAATGATCTTCCCTTTATTATGGCTTGAATCCTTTCATTGATTGGCATCAAATGCTCTGTGGCAATGAGTACTCTTGTAACACCTAGATCCACCATGTTCTTAGTTGTTTCATCTGTTGATGAATATTCTCCCCGTAATCCCATAATGATTTGGAAGGCTTCATAACCCTACCCATGTAATGACACTCCCCTGCATTCAAGCCATGTAACCTTCTCAAGATTTTCTGGGTGGCAATACCACGGTTATAGACTATCGAACCAGATTAAACCATTCCTCCCTTATCATCTAGTGTCTTTGTTGAATCGGTTGGGCTGTTAATATCGCCCATCTGCCCCCATATTCCTTGCTAGGATGTTTTCAAAACCTGCCTTGGATAACACCTGCTTTAGTCCATCCAAGATTATCTGTCTCCTCAGCATGCCCACAGCACTCCTATGCAGCCACTCGTTCCCATTTGTTTTGAGGGTAATTGTGTTTTGATGAAACTCCTCTTCTCGCCCATTATCTCCCTTCACCACTTGAGCAAAAGTCCTTCCATTGCTCTTTGACTGTCTTTCTCCAGGTCCCTGGTCCATTCCATCACCTTGTTTTTGTTCCAATATTCCCTTTGTTTTTGATAAGTTTGGTATAAATGTCCTTGTTTCCTGATATTGTTTTTTCCTATCTCCTCCCCGGTATTGCATCCTTGTCTGCTTAAAACCGATATTATGATCTATCTTTCCTTTGTTAAATTGAAACCACATGTATGTCAAAACCCCAAACCACTATTTTCG
>JABCMJ010008546.1:0-18288 GCA_014822125.1 Arbutus unedo
ATAAGTCCCAACTGTTAAACAATTTTCATTTTCCGTTGCATATCAAGTCAAGAAATAATTCAGCCATGTTCAACAATTCATTATTCGCGAGGGGGGCCGAGGAAATTTTCGGGCGCGACACAGAGACAATAAATCATGCATTTCAAGAACAAATCGAACATGATACCTACCGTATATTGTAATATAAGGTTGGTAATGATTCTCCCTGACTCGATCTTAAAGACTTAGCTACGAAGAGAGGCTTGGATTATGGATCCAAAATTAATAGAACCAATTTCCTTCAAAAAATACTTCAAGAACGTGAAAAACACTTCAAATACTTTTCAATATACTATCTAGATTACGAAATTTGTGTAGAATGTAAGGAATTTCCATTAGTTTTTATAGGTCAAATAATCAATTTCCAAATTAAAAATTCATTAACAATGATCATGAATTTTCAATTGATTTGAAAATACCTTTCAATATACTCTGTAGATTATGGGCCCATGTAGTTTGTCGCTTATGGTACAATAAGAGAATTTTTTTTAATCGTCTGGAGCGATGATGCACTATTTGACCAAAAAAGGAAAAGAATACTCCAAGAAAAATGGGCCAAAGCATGCCTATTAAATAGTTAGAATTATGGTGCCAAATCTTAATATTTGTCATTTTATTAAAGATTTGATTTTGTTATACCATTTAGTAAGAAATTAAACATTTTAGAAAGATTTTATTTTGTTTTCGGTGACGTTTATTTGGCATTTTTTTTCTTTAAATGTTTGGATTATGTTTTTGACTTCTATTTTAGGTTTTTGATAATTTTGCTAGTTGTGATTTGTGAATTACGGTGATTTATTTAGTTTCCCGTTCTTTTAATTCTTTTCCATTTTCTTTTTGGTTAGGTTTTGTGCACTATTTAAAGGGTATAAGCCTTAGGATTAAAACCGATGCTGATTATTGCTGAAATTACGAAAGGATTTCTTTAATAATATGTGTTCGTAATTGCGCTAAATAATTTAAGGATTTTTGTTTTAAGAAAAAAAAAGGAGAAATTCACCCTTTGGACTAAATTTTTGATATTATTGTCATTTTTACTATTTTTTTTTGACATATTATTGAAATCGTATCAATTTTTTTAGATTAATTATTTGCATTGACATTAAAATTTCATAATACAAAAAAGTAGGACAAAAATCATCGAAAAATTCACCATGGAGAAAAAAATTCAAGAAAGATAATTTTTTTTTATAACGCTCCGATTTTCGGTAACGTTATTTAAATTCTTTTTAATATTATTTTATTTATCAAAATAATTATTAAAAAGATAAACTCATTTATTGCAGCAGAAAGGAAAATAAGTTTATAGTCTAAAATGAAAAGACAAAAATACCTTATGGGTTTACATTTATTTCAAATTAAATGACAGAACTGATAAACTAAAAGTAAGGCAGCCAAGTGGTGAACTCCTCTTCAACAACTGTCGGCTCTTTTTCGTGTGGTGGACGAAACTCTATCTGCACAACTTTATCTGGCATAAATGCTGGCGGTAGAGAAGTTGCTCTAGTAAGTAATGAAACTCAGTAGGAAACATTATCCAAAAAACTGAACCCGAAAGGAAATTAAGTATGCATCATGTTATAGTATTGAAATAAGCTGAACGATTAAGTAAACACATAGGTTCATTGTACTTCAATTTATTATGTTTTTAGGAATTTCACCGCGAAAATTTCGTCTCCTATGCGACTATATATCTAAGATATGACACTTAGTTGATACTGACAAGGCATTACCTATCAGGGTGTACCTGACTATAATATTGACCCAACAAGGAAGGGACCTTCTATTGTCCACTCATATCAAAAACTACCTCACCCTAGCTAGATCTGATCAATAATGTGGCTTCACCAGGTCAAGTATCAATGAACCTTAGCTGCTTCTCCTAATTCGGCTCAAAAACGCATAAGACACTGGTCGTCACTCCCTCAGGATCCAGAGTTGCACTGACAAACGGGCCCAAAGAGACCTTCAACTTACTACACCTACCTTCTAATTGGAGTCCTTCCATAAATAACAAGAGACCTTCAACAATCTACACCTACCTCTTAGTTGAAGTCCAAAACACATTCACATAACGGGTTGACACCCGACAACATCACTTGCCACGCCAATCAACACTATTTAGTTTCATCTTTTCCATTAACGTTACTATTTATTACTACGCATTTTCACCACGTTATAATGTTCACCTAACACCCTCCGCTTTTGTGTTACGGGTGACATTCGTTCAACGTTTCTAAGTTAACTTCGACAGTATAACCTTTATATCATTGTTTATCTCCTTGAGTAGCACGACGATCATACCCGGCATAACCATTACTCTCGATAGTAAACACATATCACAAGTCCATACCACATCTACTTAGCATTTACATTCACCTACATCAACTACGGTAAAACACAGTCAAACATGATCATCCAATCACAATTCTTGCTCAAATGATTCACACGAGATTCCACGAGAATCCGTGGACATAAGATAAGTATTGTGTATGCCTGTGTAGTGTGTACATGCTTTATGGGTAAGTTAATAGTGTTGGAACAAAGTTCCAATAACCATATCAGTGTTTTGTAAATTCTTTATTTTTTGACAGTTTGCTCGAGCGGCCTAGAGCTCGCTCGAGAGAGCAACTAAAATCCAGATTTTGACAAAATTTTGACTTTTTCTAAAAACCAGACAGTGAATAGAAAATTTAGCAAGGTCACTGAAGCAGCGTAGAGCTCACTCGAGCGAGCAATCTTTTTTCAGATTCTTACAACTTTCTATTTTTTCTATGGACTGCTCGAATAAAACCCTAAAATATGCATACTAAATCTAAACAGAAATTAAACTATGTGAATGAAATTTCCTAGGTTGGTAGGTAAAGAATTCTACCTCAATCGAAGGAAACAACAATGAAACACGGTGATGAAATTAGGCAGAATCTCGGCCTGGACTTCTTCTTCCAAGAACACTCAAGAACAATCGAATTTCCCCCAAAACACTCTCGAATATGTTGATTACGAAAACACGGGTGTAAAATTCCTAAGGTTAAGACCTCGTTTATATAGAGTTTAAGCCAAAACCCCTCATAACTCACAAATTGATTTTAAAATCAATACAAATAAAACTCCAAATTGATTATCATAAAATTCCTAATTTAGTTTGTGAAAATTCTTCATAAATAGTTTTATTCCGTGTTTGAATTCAAAGGAATCCGATGTTGTAACCTAATTCGTCTTTGAATACCCAATTTTAAGTCCATGAATGTGAAAAATCTCAAAAGATCCCATTTTCAATATTCTATAGATCGACAACTCGCTCAAGCGGCCTTCTTTAATTTTGAATTTTGAATTTTGAATTTTTGTTTTAAAAATAATTAAAGACACTAATTAAATACCAATTTTTAATTACTAAAATTTTCAGTTTTACTATTTTTAGTGTCTTTCACACCATCTTATCTGCATTTTTATCATTTTCGGTAAAAAAATTTTTAACTTTTTTCGATTTCTCCCGCTAAGACAAGTAAAAAAATTAAAAATATTGATGAAAAAATATTACAGAATATTAAATAATTTTCACTGTCTTTAACAAAGAAAATAAATCTTTTGGGGCTGAATTATTTTGAATTGTTTAACAAAACGTGTTCAGATAAATCACATAGAAGTAGCATTGCATCAGTATCCATGGCCAATTCATTTGAATTAGTTCAGCAAAGCTATTTGAAAACTCCAAAAGTCAATTCACCATTAACTTAATAATCGTTGAGAAGAATGTATCAAATTATTGATTAATTATATCAACTTATCGCTCAGTACCGGATTAGGGCAACCAAATTATTTGAGATCTTCTACAATTTAATTAAATATTTCTGCGATTCTCATGAATAATTTATTTGGTAAAAATCTATATAATATATGAAGGAATCTTCAGAAATAATATTTTAAAAATATTCATCTCACAAATAACTTTTTATAGTAAATACTCCGTATTTTTCAGGGAAAAAATCTATATAACAACATTGGGAAATATTTTTACGGAATATTCTTCTTTTATAAACCTTAATCATTTATTTTACACACCCAACGACCTAAAAATATATTTCTCACATCTTAACTTTTAAATGACATTTTTACAAATACGTATTTTTCTTTTTACAAATCTTGATCTTTTACTTTACACATCTAATGGTGTAAAAATTAACTCTAAACAACTCGCTTTTTAATAAATACTTATGATGTTTTTGATACTTTTGCGTGTGTTTATACACACAAGTCCTAAGGCGAAAGTGATTTTTTAGTCAATGACTTTTCAACGATCAAGTTAGATATCAATAGAGAACTTACTTGATTGTATTAAGGTCTAAGTTGAATTTTCTTAAACTAGTATTAATGTCACTGTATTTTTAACTTCTTTTTCTCAACACTATTATGCTGTGAAACTATTATGTACATATTATTCAAATAATTTCAAAAATTATACATATTTTGATCATAATTTAAAATTTACAATACACAATTCAAAATTTAAAAAGTAATAGACCAAAACGTCCCTGCCTTTCAATTAGCATTATCACGTGTACAGATTTGGAATTCCTCTTTATCATTATCATGTGTTTTGGCTTGACCTTGCTCATTATTTTTACACAAAAAATGAAAAAATAAAACAGAAAAAGACAATACAAATAAAAATGAAAAACTAAGTGGGTGTTTGGGAGTGATTTTGAAGGTGTTTTTGGGACTATTAGATTCTCATTTTGGAACTTTTAGGTGTTTGATATATTGATTTTGGGATTCTAATTATGAGATTCTGATTGTTAGATTCTCAAAACAGGCATTTAGAGCTACAATTCCAAAAGTAGATCCAAAGCAACTTTTTAGATTATGATTTTAGATTTTAAAATTTTATTACTATTCTACCTACAATTGCTCATCCATAATCTAATAATTTAATTATACTACCAAATATTTCACAGATTCATAATCTATTTTATACAATTTTATTAAATATTTCACAAATTCTAATTATAAATTTTTATAATTTAAAATTTCAAAATCAAAATTTCAAAATTCAAAACATCTCAAAAAATCTCTCCCAACGGCTTACTAAAAATGCTACTACTTGTGTGATATGTCTACATGGAAACAAAGGAAACAGGCAACACAAAAGAAATGGCGGGGAAACAAAAGGCACAAGCCAAATTTAGAGGGAACCCAAAAGCTAAAAAAAGACGCAACGAATCTCTCTCTCTCTCTCACACACACACAAACACAAAAACACACTCTCTTCCTCTCAAATAGCTTGGATTCCTTGAAAAATCAACACACACACATTGACACGCACGCGCGCGCACACACACACAGAGACTCATCTCGATCTTTTCAAGCACCCCCATCTGAGTGCTAATCCACGCATAGTAGTAGCTAGTAATATATAAAAATTCTGTCCTACACGTAACACCTCTGTTATACATACACATGTATATTACATTGATATACATACATATAGACATCTCTCAATCGATCATGTGATTTCTCACTTCGTGAAGTTTCATCCAAAGTCTTTGAATTTCACCGAAGTTTTCTGATTACTATGTTAAGTTCTCTCTCGAATCTCCTCTTTATCGTTCGACTCCTCGATTTCAGCGTTAAACCACTTCGCATTCTTCCTAGTGAATTCAATTCCCGTTAAACACACACACATCCATTGATACCCAGTTTTGGATTTATTTATTTTTAGCTTACTATGGCTTCAGTTGGCAGTTCGACTCAGTTTCTACTCAACCGTTCGCGATTTTCGTCTCCAATAAGAGTTTCGCCGAACTTAGTTCAACTGAAGACTCGATCAGTTATCTATACAGCCGAACTTCCGCTGTTGCCGGAAAAAAGGCTGTCGCCGGCGTTCGCTGGATCTTTCGGAACGAGTTTACGGTTATTCTGTCGGAGTCAGTCGAGGCGTAAAAGTACAGATGATTTCCCGGCTACAAAGGCGGCACCTGCCGACGCAGATGCCCCTGGAATTGAAATTTTGGATGGGTCAGAACTTGTCAATTCCCCTAAGGCCGTATTTGGGGCGTTTAATTAAAAAGGAAACTTTTTGGCAACATTTTCGTCTCTGACGAAAATTTTCTGACTTTTTGTCTAAAATATTTACTTCTTCCGGCTGGTCGACGTTGCCACGTGAAGAATTTGACGAAAAAAAACTTTGGATGAATAGCTGAAAATTCACCCTAATGACAATAAACAGTTGACTTTTCGAATTGTTTTATCTGTGTGAATTCTTAGTAATTTCGTTTTTATACTGTTCGTTGTTCCTTTCATCGCGGCAAACTTATAAAGTTACTTTTTTGATGAGAAGATGAAAAATTGAGACGAAAAGTTTTTTTTTTAAAACTATTGTTTGAATAAATACACTGAATAGAGCCTAAATTTAGTGTTGTTCTTATTGTTGTTTAGATGTTGTTTATTTGATACAAGTAATTGTAATTGCAGGTTATCGAAGACTTCTAAGAGCTTTGGTGAGAAATTTCCAGTTTTGGTTACAGGTTTCTTTTTCTTTACATGGTAAGCTTGTATATATTTATGGTTTCTTATGCAATGGATGTTGATCATTTATATGTTTTGATAGCCTGTGTAATTTGGGGAACCTTTTATTTCATAACTTGGTTCTAATGTAAATCTACATTAGGGGTGATTTTTGAACTTGTTTACTAAATTGGAATTGATTTGAGACTTGTGGGTGACGTGGAATTCATGGTGTGCTAATTATTAATTAATGAGAAGCCTTTTGAAACTTTTGAAGCGTATAACCAACAAGAAGGTCCAAGTCGTACTCATTATTAACTTCGATCAGTGTATTTTGCTAGATGTTCAAATCCGCACCCAGGCATGTTTGTGAGTGCATACTTATCTGCATTATAACTATTCCCGTATAGGCTATACCAAAGTACAGTTGTAACTGCGTTGCAAATTCAGTTGATGCCCCTACTCTCTCTGAGTTGTGGGGTGTAAAGTTTTTAGTTAATTTTTGTAAACTCAGTTTGCTGAATATCAATGTATTCTATGCAGGTACTTCCTAAATGTCATTTTCAATATCCTGAACAAGAAGGTTTATAATTATTTTCCATATCCATAGTAAGTTTCCTTTGCTGAATGGCTACAGTTGTTATGCAGATTAGTGAAAGATTAAGCTCGCTTTTCAGCTTCTAAATCTTGCTTTTGAAAGATATTAAGGATCATTCCTTGAAATGATTAAAAGGGTCCGTTTCCCTTCTGCAGCTTTGTCTCAGTTGTGCATCTCCTAGTTGGTGTGGTCTACTGTCTTTTTAGTTGGGCTTTTGGTCTACCAAAACGTGCAGTGAGTTTCATTTGTTATTTTGTTTTACTTCTCTATAGGGGTACATTTTGTTGTGCATTATTTACTTGATTTCCAATCTGTGTACGCAGCCAATAGACATGGAACAATTGGCTCTCCTCACTCCAGTAGCATTCTGTCATGCCCTTGGACATGTCATGTCCAATGTATCATTTGCCGCCGTAGCTGTGTCATTCACACACACCATCAAAGGTTAGGCCATTTGCAAAGCAAAACTGTGTTAAGATAGTGTTTTAATATTCTATCGCTATGCTGCTAATTTTTTATATTTAGGATATAAGATACATATGTAGCTTACATCCGTCTCATTTAATTTTGTTGTCAAAATGACAAAGTAGTTTGTTTTTGTAACAATACATTGCCACATTGGCTATGGATGTTATGAAGTCGTGTCCTTTTCATGTTGAGCATCCTAGTTGCAAAAGATCCGATCCCATTTTTATGCAAGTTCTTGCGCTTGTCACCTCCCTCTCTGGTTGCCAGGGGTAATATTGCCTATTGCACTTGTTACCTCCCTCACTAGGTGTCAGTGGTACTTGTAGTGCAAGATGGTAGTTTTCATCCTTTTCAGCTGATCAGTCATCAATTTTCCGGATGACATAGTGATATGTTTAGTTTTTGAAAATGGCATGATATGGTGATACTCTTTCCTCCAAATATGGTCTTGGACTTTTGTTCAAATTGTGGACGTTCCCAACACATTTCCTGTTTCACTGTTGATACATTCATTGTGTGGGTAAGTACACTTCAGCTGTGAGTACTGAATACTACTGTTTAAGAGATACGCATGTATTCGCTACGAATAGACTGGTAGTCTGGTACGAAGAAGACTATTGCATTTATCTATTTCGTTTCCACTATTTTTTTTTTTTTTTGGTTTTATCAGTACTTTTGTGGCTTCATAAATAATCGTGTGAGGTATTTTTTTGTGACATACATCTGGAGTTCGGTTTGATGAATACCCCACCTCTTCGTTGTCTTAGAACTAAGTTTATAATAGTCCTGTATAGTTCTTATTGATGTAGACCTAACTATGTTTGTGATTGTCTTCTACAGCACTAGAGCCATTCTTCAATGCTGCTGCTTCTCAGTTTGTTTTGGGGCACCAGATTCCCTTGCCCTTGTGGCTATCCTTGGCTCCTGTCGTTTTTGGTAATTGTTCAGCTTTTGTTTCTTTCTATTTTTTCATTCTTTTTTTATCAAATCGAACGTGCTAGTTTGTGAAACATGTTTTGTCGTGTGTGTTACTACTAATAAAGTATATTTTCATAGATATAATTTTGGATTTCTTTTTGTCAAGATTCTTCTAGTGCAAAGTGTGTTTGTATATATCAACCACATGAACAAATTTTGCTAACAAACAAGTTGCTTATGTGACTACAACTGAAATGATTAAATAGAGCCCGACATACTCCTTTTTGATGATCCTCTCAAATTCTATACTAGGTGTATCAATGGCATCACTGACGGAACTTTCTTTCAATTGGATTGGTTTCGTAAGTGCAATGATTTCAAATATTGCATTCACCTACAGGAGTATCTATTCAAAGAAAGCAATGGTAAAGTTTCTCATTGCATGTAATTGTTTCCAGTATTGTCAGTTCCGGTTTCAATTGTACGGGTGGGATAGTGTGGAAGAACAAAGTTATGGGGGAGTGGGATGCCCACACCATGATGTGCAGTGTTTTCACTCTTTCTGCCTTTTAAACACACCTTTTACATCCATAATTCTCTCTCTGCGTTGTTCCCCTGCATTAAGCTGTATGATATATGTCCAATTTTCTTTCATCAGACAGGAATGGATAGTACAAATGTGTATGCTTATATCTCAATAATTGCCCTTTTGGTTTGCATCCCATCAGCAGTATTTGTAAGTTGACTTGATCACAGATGTTAATTAAAGTTTTGATCTTTTTCTTTTTGTAATCAAACCCATTTTAACGTGAGCATTTGCACTCACATGCCTTCAGATTGAAGGGCCCCAGCTGATGCAGCATGGATTTGCAGATGCAATTGCAAAAGTGGGTATGCAAAAATTCTTGTCAGATCTGTTTTGGATAGGAATGTTCTATCACCTTTACAACCAGGTAAGTTTTCTCATGCAACTTTCATATATTATGCCATATGAGTTAAAAAAAAAAAATGCCAAACTTAGAAATGCCTCAATATTGACCTTTTTCATGCTTTTGCTTGCATTCAATCCATGTTTTCACCGGTACAAGAAGATGAATTACCTTTATTGCCTTATGTTATGGAAACTTGTGGGATTACCCGCCAATGTCTGCGGCAGATGGCCCCAATATGCAAATACATGCCAAATGGAGTGTTAAGAGTAGCTAGAGAAATTAAGAATTGGGCACATTGTCTAGGGAGTGTTTTGGTTGCTCATATAGACAGGGAGTGTTTTGACTTTGAATGATCATATATTCAGCTCTCAACCCATTAAAGATGTCATTTATGCAAGAAACATGAACACGTGCCAAAGTTGACCTTTTCATGTTTTTGATTGCATTCAAACTTTCATGCTAGACCAGGAACATGTACATGTATTGCATTTTGTACAAGTGCACAACAGCTGAGGTGACCCTGAGAGGATCTTTATTTAACTGTGCAGATTGCTTCTGTTAATGTCAATGTTGGATTGTTGTCCATTTAGACATTGAGTACTCTTATGCTGTAGTACATCACACCTCTTGGCCATATTGGAGATCAATTGTGAATGAAAGAATCCGCTAAGACATGCATATGGGTAGAGCTGTTTTATAAATTATATCACCTTTAACTATGGAGCTGATGATGACAGGTTGCTACCAACACTTTGGAAAGAGTTGCACCTCTTACACATGCAGTTGGGAATGTGTTGAAGCGAGTATTTGTGATTGGCTTCTCTATCATTGTATTCGGTAACTACTCAATGCTCCTTGTATACTCTGAATGCAGTACTAATGAAGTGTTCAGCAGAGAGAAGGCTGTCGACAACATTTGTTTAGGGTTAGCACACATGATTGATCTCTGTTATGCTGCATTAGACAAGTTTACTATCGCCACTATGCTCGAACATCTGAGCAAACTCCGCAACATGAGATAATTAATCCTGAACCCTGCTACCCCAAATTTTCCTCTTTCTTAATAATTGATGTATTGTAGAACAAGTGTTGAAAGGGTAGACAGGGCGCAACCTGTATACGAAAGAGGAGTAAAATGGCTCAACATAAAAGTTGAGCTCTCCTATAAAATCAACACTTAGAAAGGAGGATTGACAGAAATATTCTTGATGCCAAAAATGAAAAATATGCAAGATAGTCATCTTAAGGTTTTGAGCTCTTAGATCCATTTCTCCAAAAGTGTGTTTGTTCCTTTTTGCCAAATATACCACATGACATTTGCGCCCCGCCACCCCCAAACAATTTTTTATCACCCATGGTTACAATGGTTGTTATACAAGTTAAAAGGTGTCTTTTGCAATTGGAAACTTAGTAGATTCTGTATTTCAATACGGCGTTGCATACTTACATGTTTTCTATTTATTTTTCTCTATGCAATGTACTTGTTTGAATTAGAATTCCATCTGCCTATAGTGCTGAATGTCAGTCAGAGTGACTGTATTTGCGCTTCTAAACTTGATCTATTTTATCTATGCGTCTGTATCTGGCAGGTAATAGGATTTCCAAACAGACTGGGATTGGTACTGCAATAGCCATTGCCGGCGTCGCCATCTACTCCCTTATAAAGGCAAATATGGAAGAGCAAAAGCGGGTAAGATTTGATTGTACATGACAGTTTCGTCTCTAACATGAAATAAGGCCATGGTTATGCTATCAAATGTTTGGCCATTAAATCGAGTTTTCCAAGCCAAAAACAGGGCACTTTGATTAACAAAAAAGTTCAAATAAACCACTGATTTTTACTTGTTTGGCACCATCGTGGCATTGGACTGATATTTTCTCCATTTCAGAAAGCTGCTCAAACTCCTGCATGATGGAGATCTGCAGCTTACGGAGTACCCTGATTGTTGATGAGGGAGACAATTTTTTTTTTTTTTTTTTCTGGACAATTTTGAATATCATCGCCCAATTTTTTCGCGGGGTTCCTTGGAAGAATTTGGTCTGGCCTCTTAAAGTTGTTCAGAGGATACTTTTATTCAGAATATTTCTCCCTTTCTGGTAGACAAAGTTGTGTTTGGGTTGTCAGTGAAAATGAAAATAAAAGGCAAGTTTGGTTGTAACCATGAATATTTATTGGCAACTCAAGCATTAGAAAAGAATGTTTGACAGTTGTGTATTTTTTTTCTTTATCATTTTCCTAAAACAACCAGAAAGAAAAAAACAAAGTTAGCATCTTCTACCTTATTTTCTTGTGTAACATTTTCTTAAATCTCGCGTGGACTATTCTTTTCTACACAAGTCTTAATTTTGTTATGGACGATGCACACATTGGAACCTACTAAAAGAATAGCTCCAATTATCAAATGGTTCGCGAGTTTTATTCTATGTCAAATGATGGTCACTCGTGACATAGTTGCATTCGGGGATTTTGATTTGTGAATCTAAGAGTTTGTTTTGAAATTAGGAAAATGAAGAGAGAGAAAATAAGATATTTGGGACAGCAGTAAGTTTGTTTAATCTATCTTCTTCAGCATTTATAATCTCTCTTGTACATTTTCTCCTTCATCACTAAATGTAGCCAACTAATTGGGTCCTCCTTTTTAACTCTTGAAAACATTCCTCGCGCTTATCATGCAGTACAAAAAGTTGTCCTTTTTGAATTAACTCTGTCATTGCCATTGCAACCTTTGAGAAATCTTGCACAAAGTGTCGATAATAGCTTGTCAATTCCAAAAAAACTTCAAACCTTGTCATTGTATTGAGACTTTGCCAATTTATTACTGCTTCAATCTTTATTGGATCGACTGAAATCCCATCTTCTAACAATGTATTCCACAAAAAAACTACACTTTTTAGACTTTGGATATAGCTTTTGTTCTTGAAATGTCTCCACGACCATCCTTAAATGTTGGACATGTTCCTCCTTGTTTTTTGAATGAATTAAACTATCATGGCTAAAGACAATTGCGAAATTATCGAGATATGCCATGAATACATGGTTCAGCAAATCCATAAATGTGCATCAGTTACTCTAAACCATAGGACAAAAACTCATAATAGCCATAGCGAGTACGAAACGTTATCTTTTGAACTTCTTCCCTTTTCACTTCCAACTGGTGATATTCTGGCTGCAAGTCCATCTTTGAAAACACACGAACCCCTTGCAGTTGATCGAACAAAACATCGATTCTTGAAAGTGGATACTTGTACTTGATGGTGACTTTGTTAAGCTCTTGATAATCAATACATAGTCGAATAGTCCCATTGTCCTTCTTCACAAATAGAATCGGTGTGCCCCAAAGTGAAGTGTTGGGCCATATGAAACCTTTATCCACCAACTCCTGCAATTGAGTTTTCAACTCGATCAGTTCAAATGGTGTCATACGATATGGGGCTATAGAGATAGGGTGAGTTCTTGGTGCAAGTTCAATAGTGAATTGTATTTCTTGATTGATAAGAGTTCATGGTAGGTATTTCGAAAATACTTCCAAAAATTCACTCACCGCTAGTATATCGGACAGCGTAGGCTCGACATGGTACTATTGAGCACATTACACAAATAACTTGAACAATCTTGTCTTAAGAGTCGTCTGGCACACATTGCAGAGACTACATATGAAGGAGTTGTTATTCTATTTTGGTTCCGACTAGGATGACCTTAATGGCACAGCAAAAAGTTTTGTATTATTCACATAATGCATTCCCTATTATTACCTGGCATGATATACATGTGTTTTGTATCCACGGTGGAAAGAATGCCACTCATATTGTATAATTATGCAGACACCTCTTGTATTATCACCTAAAATCACTTTCACCCCACTTAAAAAATTTTCGTGCCACTATGATCCATAGCCTCCCTCTCCACAAAACATCTCTACCCCTGAATAATTTTTCTTCCGAATCTGAGTCATGCCATCCAGTGATGGGAGCTCTACCTATAGCTTTCAAATCGCGGATCATGGAGAAGTGCTTTATCATTGCAGATACAGAGCTCCACTGCGAATGTCAACAATCGAAAATAATCTGGCGCAAAGATTTTTGGGTTATTTAAACTATAAGGTGAAGGTAAATTGAAAACCCTAAACTTCAATTTTTTTTTTTTTTGCTTGAAGCACTTTCCCCAATTTGTTTTGTTTTGAAAACCCTAAACTTCAACACCCGTTTGCGCAAGGGACAGAGTACACCAAAATTGCAAATGCAAATAAGGCAGAGTTAGAGAGACATAATGACGAGTTTATAGTGATAAATTCATGTTTGCAAAAGGAAAACGACCATATATTAGAGGAGGTGTTGGAGCTGTCTAAGCGGAACGAGAATTTGGAAAAGGAAATATTACTGCTCAAAAACTACAATTGAAATTACCCATTCAGGTTATGGATGTTATGTAGGTTATGCTTTGGTACTACACACTACATACCAAATGCAGGTTCATAAATACTGCATATTGCTCAAATTATGCATTCACATATGCATTTCACAACAAACTCAGTTGACCAAAAACATTACAAATACTGCATATATCAAATTACACATTCAGATGACCTAAACAAACTCAATTGAGGTTCCAAAACAAACTCAAATTACCCATTCATGACATTCATTAGAGGTTCCAAAACAGATAGCATTAACAACATTACATATATTAGTACTCAACACAAGTTCCAAACCATTGCAGATAGCCCTCATTACAAATAGGTTCAAAACAGGTTCATAATTACCATCAGCCCAAAAAATTCTAAAACAGGTAGTCCCTAAACTATAAGTGCCATTACATTATAAAATAGACAATCCCTAAATTGCAGGTGCCATTACATTATAAAATAGGCAGTCCCTAAATTGCAGGTGCCATTACATTACAAAATAGGCAGTCCCTAAAATGCAAGTCCAAAATAGGCAATCCCCCCAACATCAAGTGCTTGAGTTTTGTGTGCTATCATGTTCACAACTTGTGTTTGACTTTTTGATGCTTCTCCTATTCTCTGATTGCATTGCATTGGTTGACTTCTTAAAGCCACATGATGGAATTAATGAGCTTAGTGTGTTTGAACTACTAGTTGGGATAGAGATGAAGTTCACAAATCTTGTTTATTGGTATCCTTGCATTGAGAAGTTAAATAAACACCTAGTTATCCCCCACTATGGCCTCCCATTTCAATACTTTTGTCTCCTACTCTAGTCATCTTTCTCAAGAAATGTTGATCCCCCACTCCAGCCATCTCTCCCAATCCACTATCTCCCACTCAAACCCTTTTTCCCATAGACTTGTCCCCCATTGTAAGCCCCATTTCAATGCCATTATCCACCCTTCCCATGACCTGTATACATACCAACTTATCAGGAATGGGCAAATGACACTTAAAAACACGTAAGAAATAACAAACCATATATGTTCTTACTTGTTTCCCCCTTTCATTCTCCCTTTCCATAGCCTTCATATGTGAGGTCCCAAAACCTTTTGCACCCTTACCACCCTATCAATCCATTACAAAATAAATACACCATTATAAGACATAAACTGAATGTACGTTATAAGTTCAGCATCACACAATGACCATACCCGAGGTTAAAGTTTTCGTACTCCCTGTACACTTTTTTGAATATTCACTGGTTCATTCTTGCAAGTCCTCACATTGTGCCCTAGCTAGTTGCATCTCCTACACTTGATTGCATTAGTTTTTTCTTATTGTGTTGGGATTCTTGGGTTCATCAACACCCTTCCTCCTATTCTTCTTGGGTCTCCCAGATTTCCTTCTCAAGGGGTGTGTGTGGTGGTGGTTGTGGGGCATAATTGGATCATAATTTATTGTAACCCACATGGTTTGATTTGAAATTGGCTTGATAACACCATCCCATGCTTGTAGGTACATAGGTAATTAACAATACTCATGTATATACTCCTCAAGTTCTTTTCTATCGGTAAGTATACATGCCACTCTGAATGTCCTGAGTAGTACTGACACCTTAAAAACTGTACCAACAAAATATATTACCTCACACATCCTTACTCCTATTACTATAGCACTGAACTTCTTCACAATGTTGAGACAAAGACTACCCTTTAGATTTTGTGCAACGCTAAACCTTTGACTAAACCTTAGTGATAACATCCATCCTAATCATCTCAAGCATTGTAGTAATTGGTTTATCTTTGTCATCAAGTATTACCTTGTTTTATGGCTCACTTATATTGTTGTCCATCTTATTGCACTTGGATCTGCAATTGAACATGCACTTAGCCCAAAATTTTGGACTTTCACCCATCAATCACTTATAAGCCTCAATGTCCACTGCTTTGATTACCTCCATCTTTTGCTCAAAATCATGTACTGTGTAACCAGGAGCCGCTTCTAGGTAAGGAGAAAGAAGTGAACCCAAATTTGGTGGGGAAAAAAAAGGAACTGAATATAACAATAACAAGCAAGTCTAAGGACCAAAAACGCCTTATGAAGGGCAAAAGCACAACAAGCCTACCCATCATCAAAGCAAGCCCAAGCCCATGCAAGTTCCTATTTGTCAACTGTAACTGGCGGGAACTGGGTCCTCCTCCAAGAAAGCATTGGCATCTCCTCCATGCACATGCAGGTTCTCAAGAACAACAAGGTCATCATGTTCGACCGCACCGATTTCGGCTTCTCCAACCTCTCTCTCCCCGCCGGCAAGTGCCGCTACAACGACGAGTACGTCAAACCCTAAGATTGCACCGCCCACTCCGTCCTCTACGACATCGCTTCCAACTCCTTCCGCCCGCCCTCTTTTCATCCTCACCAACACCTGGTGCTCCTCCGGCTCC
Organism: Arbutus unedo; assembly: GCA_014822125.1. Lineage (NCBI taxonomy): Eukaryota > Viridiplantae > Streptophyta > Magnoliopsida > Ericales > Ericaceae > Arbutus > Arbutus unedo. Next base: position 16,292 of record JABCMJ010008546.1, read on the forward strand.
CTCGACCCCAACGGCACTCTCATCCAAACCGGCGGTGACAGAAAAGGTGAACGCGTGATTCGCACTTTCACCCCTAGTTTCCCCTACATCAGATCCTTTTACTCGTTCCCTTTGAATACTTTGCTAAAGTTTGCATATATGTGTTTGATACAAGACATATGTTCTACACTAGGCAACAATTTCTCAAAGGTCTGCACCAATCCCTAGCAGTGAAAAGAATCAACGGAAAAAATACATTAAGACATTGTACAACAAAATATTCCAAATGATAATATGCAAATTGAAGAAGATAGCGTATGAAGAATACATTTTGCCTGTCACTTATGAAACTCCATCCTCTGTCCTCTAGATTCCCAATAACTGAGATAAAATTCTCCAAGAGCTATGACCAACTATCTTTATTTTCTGCCTCCACAATTTCCATGACTAAGGGAAACATTTGATTGTTCCCATCCTTAAACAATGCATGCATCAACTGACCCCCATATGGATCCTTTAAAAAACAGGCATCTAACCCTATAATTGGTTTGCACCATTCTACAAAACCCTTAACTTGTGCATCATACATTATGAACACCCTCTAAAATATGGGTGCAACTTTGAACTAGAACCTCTCCACCTTCAATAGGGTTGTACTACCATGGATTTGTCTCATAACCATCTCACAATAGTCCCATAACCTCAAATACTGCTCCTTGTGATTCTTTTCTACGACATATATTGTCTTCCTCCTAGCCTTGTATATTTGGTTCTTGAAAACATCCATCATCCACTCCATCCTCACTCTAGTCTTCAGTGATTTGAGTTTTAGTTTAGAAGCATGACACAACCTTTCAATGTATTTATTAATCAATTAGGTTGATGTTGCATTATTGTTGGTATATTTCCTTTCAAACTTGTGAGGACCTACAAGACTATTTAGTTGAAATGTTTTGCTTCCATACACAGATGATGCTTGACACCTAAACCCACATTCTTTCTTGCATACCACAATAACTCTAGATGACTCATTTTTCACAAACTTAAATGTCCATCCTTGCTTTATAAGGAATTTCCTCTGGTAAGCCCTAAAATCTGTACATTTGGGAAAACCACACCAACTTTAGTTTAGGATTCAACATGTTCCTCTGACGAAATTCAACATACTTGAATTTTTCTTCGTTACCATTGTCACTGTATAAGCTTCCATTGTCACTCTCAGTGTCACTATCAACCTTATATCCATCACTAACACCCCACCTTGTCCTCTGTATTTAACATACCATACTCTGTACTCTCCCCCTTTAAGTTCATCCTCTCCGCCAAAAGACACTTCCACAAGACTAAAAGAATATGCTTAGCTAGAACTCATGTTCTCATATGGTTCCCACTCACTGTCACTCCCACTCCCTGATACTAAATTGCATGAGACAACATCCATATGAGGACCATCCCCATCTCCTACATCTAACCCAAATTCAAGTATATCATTAACATCAATTCCATCATCAATGTCAAAGTTAGGAAAATTTACAATATCCCCTAAGTCAGTCACACAACAATGTTCTATTGTATTAGACTTAGAATTAACCTACTCAACAACACTAGGTTTCGGACAATCCACATATAACACAATTAGGTCCCTGCTTGCATGCACCTCGAACATCTTTAGTATCTCTTAATCTGTATTAAGGCAACTAAGCTAGTAGTCAGGTCACTATTGGACATTCATTAATACACAGTAGGATTACCAGGTATATCATACTCCTCAACCATATGTTGTAATTCAAAGTATGACATTAAATCTGGGTCGATTCTACATCTGGAAATTTTTTTGTTCAAATATGTTATATCATCCCTGATCGACCGGCAAAAGCGTCACTGATCTTTGCCTCAAAATATAGATAACCAGTAGAGCGGCAAGATAGAGTATCGATCCACGAAGAACAGCAGGAAGGGAAATCACGATGCTTGTAGTTGTAGCGTTTCGGACGCTAACCCTTGATTTGATTGATTTA
>JABCMJ010008547.1:0-19363 GCA_014822125.1 Arbutus unedo
ATATATAACACACACTTCTTAAGCTCTCTCTCTCTCTCTCTCTCTCTCTCTCTCTCTCTCTCTCTCTATATATATATATATATATATATATATATATATAAATACAATTAAAAGTTATGTTAATATATTGGCTCCTAACATTTTCCCGTGACGCATAATCTTGTGAATTTGGCCTATACATAAACATATATGTATATGAATACAATCAAAAGTTATATTAATATATTGGCCCCTTACATTTTTCCGAGACGCATAATCTTGTGAATTTGGCCGGACGTGATTTGAAAGAACGTAAATTCTAATGCGAAAATTTTAGATGTGGGTCTCATAACTTTCTTGATAACTGAACACCAAAAACGTTATAGGAAAGTTAACTTTCCCATCCTTTCCTAGCAACTAAATGGGGCTTAGTGTTTACTTCCATTAAGACTATTCATACTTCAAAATATCAAATGAGCATCATACATACCACATAATGTTACTTGACTGCTCTCGCCTTAAAAATAAAAACAAGGGTTTGCAGGTCCAAAGGTAAATACAAACCAACCAAAAACAAACAAAACTAAGCCTTGTGTCCAATCAATTGGGGTCAGCTGCACGACTCCTTTATCCCCATTCTACTCTATCAAGGTCCATAAAATTCTGTTAACTTACTAAATTCATATCCTTTTTTACAACCACAACACATGTTCATTTAGGCCTTCTCCTTCCCTTAGCATTGTCATTACCAGTAATCTTATTGCTTTGCTTAACTGTTCTATCCGTTGAATATCGTTCGAAGTAACTAAACCACAGTAGCCTTTCTCTCAACTTATCTTCAAACGATGATACGCTAGCAATTCGTGAATATCTTCATTATTAATCCTGTCTCTTCTAATCTTAGCCCACATCCCACCTTAGCATAATCATTTCTGCTACACATGTCCTACTCGTGTTTTTCTCTTGGTTGCCCAACATTCTCTTCCGTAGAATAATGCTGGCATTATAGCCTACGTTACCTGGACTCGGGCCAGGGTATTCTACGTCTAAGGGCCGGACAAGTCAAACCTAGAAATTGAAGATACATGGATATGGATTCAAATTTTAATGCAGGTGTGGGGATAAGTTAAATAACTTCTTAGTTATATATTCTTACATATAACCATGAGTGAAAAAGTTGGCCAGTGACATTTTTTGCAAGAAACTTTTGGTTATTTTTTGCATGAAACTTGTTAAACCAAAACCATGGATACAATTAAGGCTCCAAAGTCCAAACTCTTTAATAAGTTGTCAGCCCATAAACCTTATTAGACTTCCCTCGGCTACCGTATAGAAAACAGGAATCACAACACTTAATGCATGCGACAACTGCCCAAATACCGAAAAGAAACAATTAATGTGTGTCATAATAGCCACATAGCTTGCAGGTTATAAATGCATAGAAATGCCGGGTCCAGTACATCGCCCACACCCACACCCACACCCGCATCATGTGACATGCTTTCAAAATGGAGATAAGTGTAACAAAACTTATAATTGTTCCATCTGTTTCCTTTCATTAGTAGGTATCCGTCAATCACACACTAAGCTAGAAAATATCCCAAAGCCAACCTACTTTACTTCTATGGTTCACATTATCTGCAGTCTTGCCATCCAGTTGAATATTCGAACCTACATAACAAAAATTTAACTCTTAGAATCTCATGGTTTTGAATCTCTACTTCTTCATTGTTATTGCTTCCGTTATTACCTAGATTTTGAAAGGAATTTAGCATTAACTCCTCAGTTTCATCCAGTAAGACAATATCATCTGCAAACAACACACAAAACACACCACGGAACTCATCCTACATTATGTCTACTCAATTCATCCATAACTAAGGCAATCCAAGAGTAAATTCAACTGACTGAAATTTCAAGAAGTTAAAACAAAGATTAATTAATATGCTCAACAGAAGGGAAGGCAGAAACATACCTCAACATGCCTATATAGCTCAGGAGGTGGCAATTTGATTGCATCAAGCATTTTTGGTTTGCCACACCTCTTTACCAAAGCCTCTACCTCAGTGCATATACCCCGTACCACATTCTGGTGATTGTGGAAAAACAAAAGATTACATATCTATGTAGATTTCTTTGCAATTTACAAGAATATTGCAATTGGCAGATCGAGATTGAAAGCCAAAACCAACAAAGTGCTTTCAGCTCTTGTAGAGCCAGTAATAATTCTCGTTAGTGGAATTCTTTTCTGATGTGGAGTATACTATTCCTCAGAATTCGAAGTCCTAACATTTAGAGATTACACAACAATGCAGGAAATGTCATATGAATTCGAAAAAGTATAGGCTGTCATTAACATTTTACCACTACAGGAGGAAATTGATAAAATAATTGACCAGATCATTTTGACAACATATAAACTTCACAGCATCTAAGATCTATTACGAGCGAATTTTTTTTTTGTCAATTAATCTGCCAATCTAGCATTGATGCGGAACACAAAAATATCACTGTACAAGAATGTCTTCAAAGGGAAGGTTTACTCACATGCATGACTGTGAAAATTACCACGAAACATGTTAAGTACACCGAATTAACCCATCAATCTCCAATCCAGAAAATAATCATGAATCCAAATCAAGCAATAACCAATTAATTAACAAGATACAAGGAAATGAATATGCCAGGGTTAATGAACTAGAAAAACAGGTATAGAAAGCACATGTGTAATATTTTTCAATTAGAAAAACGCAAGATCTGACTGAACTACTCTCACCACAAACTATATCAAACGAACTATAGGGAGCATATGTGTGAGAACTGATGTGTGTGCGCGTGCGTGCGTGAGGGGGAGAGGAAAAGGAGAATGCCGACACAAGTGTAAACAATGAATCGAAATATTTTAGCTTTTTTCTATAAGACAAAAGAACAAGATGAAGCCAAGTCATGTCATGTTTATGAATATACGGCAGCAAAATGAGTATACGTGAACAAGAGATCAACAAAATGTTTCTTCCTGGGGATGTACTGGTTTCATGAAAGCCGAACAATTTTATGATGGTAAAAGAAAACATGCATTGCCAAGATATTTAAGAATCCAGATGGATAACAAAACGAGAAAAATTACATCATAACTTGACTCCAAAAAAATCACATCAGCATCATATTTCTAATGAGATATGGTAAAATAAGCAACATACTTAGATAAACAACCTGCCCAATTTCTACAGCTTCAAGCAACTTTTCTTCTGGGAGGAAATTACAGTAACCCTGCCATGAATGAGTGCATTTATATCAGTGATATGACAGAGACTACTCATGAGCACAACTTTTTGAGAATAACTGGAAATCTCATCAGAACACGGCATCAAGAGAATGAGACCCCCATGCAAAAGAGTAGGAAAAGCAAGAAACACGTTAAGAATTCCTCATGAATAATAAGGCCCAATAAAACTACACAAGTGGTGAAGAGAAGGGTTACTAAATGCCAACCTTCCAACTATACAAAAAGTTTATGAGTGTAATGTTAAGCCAAAACAATGAAATCTCTATAGCATCAAAACTTGTGCGATTCTGCTTACCCCAGATGTTCCACAATTAACATGATTTACAATGGAATCAAAAGCCCCACCTTCGTCCTCCTTTTCCGACTCTAGCTCAAACCACTACAAACGAGAATACACACCCCATCCTAACCGAAGAGAAAATCAAAGTCCAAAGCTCTTCACCAATTCACAACTGCCTATTTTCTTGAGATCATACCATCAATAATGGCAACTTTAGTAAGAGATGTCCAGCAAAACAAAGAAAGCCATACTCTGGAGGATCCCAAGCCCCCAACTTGTTTTCCAAGTGAAAGAACATATGAGCCCAACAACCAGTGGGACATAAAAGATGTAACATTGAAGTACCGGATCTGCATAGCCTCTTTGTCATAGAATATTCCCATGTCCTGACAGTTGGCATTCCATCCAACGTCTCGAGCCACTCCATCAACTCAGCAAAAAACCAAACTTGACAATCAACCCAACTCAATAACTAACCCACGATTGGTAATGGTTGAACCACGAGATGGGCTAAGGAAGACAAGGTTATGAGGTGGGTAGAGTAGAGCATCTAAAAAAAGACGAAAACAAAAAGGAAGGGGCTACCCAGTGCACAAGGCAGGCTCCCGCTATTGCATGGTCCTCTTTGAGATGTGGTTGAGTAACATGGTTTGGTCTAGTGGGGCATCTAAAGATAAAGGGGGTTCTTAATTGTAAGTCTCATGCTCTAGAGAACCTTATGAATTAATCCTTGTTGAAGAGACTTCCTCTCTTTTGGTCCTTTTTTAAAAAAAGATACTATCATTTTTCTCTCCTAATCTGCCAAATCTCTCTCTAATCTTTTCTCCTCTAAAAGCTCAAAAGCAAATATTAAAACAAAGGCAAATCCTAAAACAATAAACCTATCAAAAATCATACCAAACATATAAATTTGATACTAACATAATGACCAAAATACATAAATTATCAAAAACTAATAAAAATAATAGCCCTAATGACGAGAGTAAGAAGTAGAAGAGAAAAGGGTTTGTTTCACACCATTCTTATTATTATGTTAGCAATTCTTCTTGCTTGAGATTCATGAATCACAAATCAGCCACAAGTAGACAGCAATCATCAGCTGATAGAAAAACCGCGGCTGTCTGCACCAACTCTACCACTCCCTAAGCGGTGAATGACTTATGACACTACTAGCAGCTTACCTATGCCCTTCCCCTTGAAGCTGTATACTAAAAGGTGTCAGAACATCTAGGATGCCTAGTTAGACTGTAAGGCTGGCTCCATACCCTTTGAAATCTCAGAGTTTGCAATGGGAGAATCAGAGTAGTTGAAGACAGAATACGAAAAATTATGAAACATCTATATAGATAAATTATGAAAAAATCATCATATAGATAGAGAATATGTAAAATTTTAAAAAACAAATTTCGTAGTGCAGAAATTATGCAAATACAGAAAAATAATGAACGTGTATTACAAAAGAGAGATTATGCAAAATTTTAGAATACATAAATTATGCGAAATTTATTATACAGGAATTATGACAATTTCAGTATGAAGGAATTATGATAAACTTACCATTAAAACTGAATATATCATAATTAATTAATCATAAGTTATGGTGAAAATAAATTTACTATGATAAATTTACCATAATAAAATTGCATAATTGACCATAATAACCGGAATGCTATAAGAAAAAATAAATCTACCACAATTACTAACTTTACAATGAAGAGCAATCTGGGAGATATGACACACCCACAAGGTTGGCACACGTAAATAACTATAGCACTTTATACACGATGCAGTGAACATGTAACAACGCAGTTTACAGTGGCTTCTTTCTTGAAACGTTGCAATATATAAATATCTGTATCTGTATACCTATAGTAACATACAGAGCCTATTTCCAGTAAAAGATGAAGTCAGATGACTAGAACTTAAGTCAAGATGAGGAGTAGGATGAAAACTTACTTAAGCCCTCCACTCGGAACCATGATTAAAACTAGGCAAAATAAAACAGAAACAACTCTCAAAAAGTAGGAAACCAAATATTATTATTTCCAAAAATGTATCTCCCATCAGATACACAAGTGTAACTAGAGGAAAACAAAGAACAAAATAGAAGGCAAAAGTCTACAGATCAAAAGGACAGATAAAAAATGCAAGATTTCACATTGAGTCATGAATGACAAATTAATCATCTTTGGAATTTTTTCACAAGTAAAATAGATTATGTCATCATTTCCTTTACAACTAAACACCACACATTTCCTTGCAAACTCTACCATCAGAAAGTAAAATAGATAATGTCATCATTTCCTTGCAACGTCTACCATCAGAAAGTCACAACATTTACATGCATTACAACTAAACACCACACAAACTACACAACTGCAAGTTATGTTGTTTTGAGTTTCAACTACCAACTTATAATCCGGTTCAACTGTCACAATCGAAACAAAGAATCGGATGAATGTCATAGTAAAAAATGAAGAATACACGACTTGATTAGCACTCCTATGCCCAAGACAACATGGAGAATATTCACCTCCATTCACCCCAAAATGTTTACCCTTGAGCCTGAGTTCACCTCCATTCACATGCTTTGAGGAATGTGAAAACGAGTTTCAACCTGTGCCTATCGACCTCCAATAGATTCCAATGGGTGGAAAAAGGGGTAAAGCATTACTGACCTCTATCATCAAAATTGCACTGTCTGTACCAGCTAACAACAAATCCAACTCCGAGTCTTCCATCTCCTTTGTTGTTGGATTCACAATGAACTTATCATTAACAAGACCAATTCGAACTCCTGCAACTGTTTTTGAATTTGGCAGTTCCGAAAGAGCTCTGTGGTATTGAAGTAATTAGGACTTGAAAACAACTGTTCAATACATGAGTTCTACATGGTCAACAACTTTCTGGCTTAAATATACCAAACCTACACTGCAATCCCAGCTGCAGTCATTGCCAAGGAATCAGGAGAGTGCAAACCGTCATAGCTCAAAACCTGCAAGTTTATGGTGAAGCACCAGTTCCCAATCATTTTAGCTTTTAACATGGCAGTGATTCTTATGGAGATGATAAATCAACAAAGAATGTGATTAACCATTATGTAACTAAAGAGCATGCAAGCAGTAGGAGAATGAAGTTCATGATGTACGCAAATTGAATTCAATGTAAAAGCACACTTCTATGAGCTGCACATCATGAAAATCTAAAGCAGAAATAGGTGTCTGCCATTAGGAGTTATACAGCCATAAACATTTTCCTTAGAGGCTCTGAGTTATATATAATCAAAGGCTGTCACGTCATATGACTTGGAAATTTCTTAAAGCTAATTACGTATTATGCAAAACAAGAGATAACGAAAGAACGTATCCACAGACCAGAGTGCTTGAGACAGCCAATTTGACAGAAAAATGAAATTGTAATACTTAACCAAAACGTGCATAACATTGAACAAAAAAATATGTTATTCTCCCACTTAGGCATTTTCTGTGGTTCTTGGAGTTATTAAGTATGCATCATGAAGTCTGATGTTGGTCGAAATAGTGCTTTGTGTTAATCACCCTAACACACGTGATTCCTATATAGAGAGATTGAGTACAATAATAATAAGATAATGATAAATAGACTAAGATACCCTCATATATCACACCATAATACTAAACATATTTATCTAATCATGGTTTGAATAAAAGTTTAGTGAAAGCTTCTGTAGACACAAAGGGGTAGCCAACACACCATTTTAGAACTTTTCTTAAATAATATGACAATCCATCTCAATATGCTCTGTGCTCTCACGAAACACAAGATTCGAATCAATATGATTTGTTGGCCGATTATCACAATACATTTATATTGGCAACTGCACAGCAAACCCTAACTCAAGTAATGACCGCACCCATACAACCTCACATGTAGAGTGAGCCATGGCTCTACAATTAGCTTCTGCGCTAGAACTTGTAACGATCGTTTGCTTCTTGCTCTTTAAGGTAACAAGATTGCCACCGATAAAAGTACAATAGGCGGTCATTGATCATCTATGATCTTGCCCAACCAGCATAAGTAAAGGCCTTAACATGCATAAAGCATTAGACAGATAAAACAAACCATGTCCAGGATGAACCTTAAAATACTGAACAACATGAAAAGTTGCTTCATAATATGGAAGACGAGTAGCTAACATAAGCAGACTCGCCGTGCTAACAACAAAGGAGATATCAAGACGAGTGATGGCAAGGTAATTCAACTAGCCAACTAAACAACGATACTAATCCAAACGAGGAAAAATCTCCCCTAATCAACAAAAAGTTTGACATTTAGATCCATAGGTGTCTCCACAAGTCTCGACCCTAGTAACTACATGTTTCCATTATTAGACAATAGGTTTTCTATTATTTAATCACGTACTACCATTGTAACAATCATCTCTTCAATCAATAAGATTGCAATGTTTCTTCTTTCTCTTGTGTGTTTCCTTCACCTTCTCTTATAGAAAATGGATGGGAGGTGAGCAATGGAAGATTGAATGATGGTGAGGGAGAAGGAACATACGGATCCCGAGGCGATGGAGGTGTGGCGAAAGATCGTGTGATGATAAAAGGTACGAGTACCTTTACGGAGAGTAATGGAAAGATCGGGTGACTGTTGGGGGCGAAGGAACATAAGGATCCCGAGACAATGGAGGTGCGGAAGCAGGGGCTGGTGAGACAGCTTTGGATTGACGTATGCAGACCTACAAGGGTTTCACATGAGATATAAGAGAAGAGGGTGGGACTACAGGAAAGACACACTAGGAAGGATCCACATCATCTGTGGTCCGTCGAAAAAAAGGGCAATGACTCATTAAATGTCACATCTGCACATATGAAATGACGACGAAGAGATGTAACACGTATATCCTTTTTCAGTGCGGGAGTAGCCAAGAAAGAGAAACAAAAATGGCACAGGGATCAAGTTTATACCAACCAGGATCAAGAGTATAAACATAACACGTGCACCCAAAATCCACAATGATAAGGAGTAGAGAGGGCAGTCAAGGAATAAGACTTTGTAGAATATCTGTCCCCAAGAATAGTAGAGATGATAGCTAACATCTCAGGAGACCAAGGGGGATCAGAAACGGAACTTAAAGCCATTATAAATAGGTTATGTAATAATCAGGAGCAAAAACTCAACAATCGGCCTTAAAACGAGAAACAAGGAAAGAAACATCAACTAATCATCGTGCAACACGTACAAATGGAGGTAGGGTTACTCGTCATGCAGAAGGTCATCATCAGAACCCAACAACACAAAAAATAAAAGATAACAAGTTAACTGTCAACCCATGGATCAACGAAACCATATAGATTAGGACCCAACCACAAGTACCACAAAGACCATATCACCACAACAACAGTCAGAAACCGCTTCAAAGGCAAAGGACAAGATGTAGAGTAGACTTGATTGGATCAATGGCGAGTGGACTCCATCTAATCCACGGCGAGAACAGCTTGAACAATGACCATGCACGGTCAGCTATAGCATGGAGATCGATGGCAAGATCAAATCGAAAGCGAGTGTGACAAATTGACAGCTATGGCAACATCGAAAGGGGAGATCGACAACAACAACGATAGTGGTCGGCTATTATTAGATTTCTAGCTAGGGTTAGGTTACCTCTGATACCAAGTTGTGAGAGAAAGGGTTTACAGTATCTGATTAACCTTGACACTCGTGACTTATATATATTAAGAGTACAAGATACAAAGACTATTACACCCTCGCTTACTAATACTAAGACTCAACTACTAACATTAGTTATCAATTCCTTCTTATGCCAATGGCCGAGAGAGTTCCCAAAATAGGAAATATAAGTAAATAATAGTCCATTCAAATATTCCAATTCACAAAGGTCTTTCTAGGATTGGCTTAAAAATTTTAGCTCAAAACAAAATATTGCAAAAGCAGTGAGACAATTTCTTCGAGACCATAAACATGGACAAAGTGCTCAAAGATAAACAGTACACAAGCCAAATCACATTCCGCAAGCATTGAAGGAAGTTTTCCTTGTAGCACACATGAAAATTATCCTCAAGTTACTAATAGGATATGGATAATAACCCAAGAAGTATTGGTAGCAAGACAAGCAAGAGAATGACCTTTCTAAGCAACCAAAGCGGTGGAAGACGATGATATCTAAGAAGTCTGTGTAAAAACTAGGCAATGGTACTCATCCACAAAAATAGTAAACATACGATGAGTAGAGATAGAAAAGCTAGGCAACTGCTGGCCATCATCCTCTTAAGTCAGTAACCTAATGGGCAGAAAATCGACCATGAAAGTCCCAAAAATACTCAACAGTATGCTTATCGCAATAACAATAAGTGCAATGTCAAGGGATACAACATAGACTATGACCACCTCCCTCTGACACAAGACCACCACAACTAGAATCACAGCCGCCTTGAGCAGAGTCATGATCAAAACCACCACAAGCCCCTTCCCCTGACTCCCAACCATCATAGCTAAACCACAAGAAAAAGAACCACCAAAGACGATGGTTTCCAGAGCAAAACAATGAGGACCAACAGATCAAGTATCAAATACAGACATAACAAAATCAGACAAATATCTCACTGAGAGAAGGTAAACCACGACCTAGCAGAATCTGTGAGTGATTAGGATGGTATGACAAAGGCAAGCCAAACAAGAACCAAGACACGTGCATAGACCCATGCCGCTACATAACCTAAATAACAAAAGAGATAAGCTGATAAATATTGAGCTCCTTACAAATACCACCGAACTTGGCATAATAATCCTTTAACGATAAATCACCAAGAGCAGGTGAAAAGTATATCTAATGAAGATCATACATCCAACACAGATTATTAACTCCAGAAAATAATCCTGAAGCCTGACACCATACAAGTTAGGCAATAGACAAGAATACCAAGGTACCACTAATCTGAGGCACCATACAATTCCACAACTGAATAAAAATTTGAGTGTCTTCCAATCAACATATTTGGAATCAGATTCCATAGAAGGATCATCAATCAAGAAAGTACCGCGTGGAAGTAATTGACGTGATATTAAGATAACAAAAATCAGAAAAAACAACAGCAATAGTAGAAGCAAAACTAGAGTAGAACTAGAAGCATCTCAAATAAAGCACCTCAGAATAAGACCCAGAAACTCATGAGAAAGGAACAACTAACAGCAGAGGAGAAACAGCTAACTAAGAAACAAATACCAACCATTCAACAATGAATAGTAATAGATACCACGGGTACCACTAGACCAATACACAAATTCAACATAGCATGACGAATCAACTACAATAGAAGGAATTCAGGAATTATGAAGTTCTAACGGGGTCATAGCCCTCAAGGGTAACAATAAAATCACTTACCAACAAATAAAACCCATCAATAGTGAACACACCTCATTTAAAGTAACGAGGTAACCGTGAGAGGAAACTACCTAGATGGAGTAGATTGGCGAGAACAATGCAAGAACTATGGAGCTTGACGTCGACTAACGAGGAATCAAGCGACGATCGTTTAAATAGATGACGTCGCCTAGGACAACAACCACAGCAGGCGAGTAGGTCGAATCGACCGATCTAAAGAACAAAAAGGATGTCGGCCTATGGTGGGTGCTGGAAGACAACGAGCACGGGTGACTGGAGGTTACTGAGACTTGATTGGGTTGGGCAATGCTGAGAGGTTGACGGTCGTTTGCTTGACGGTGCGTTGGGTGACAGTGCAACAAGGGATCACCGCGTAGATCCAATGTTGGTAGAGAGGTATGAAAAATTGTTTAGGGTTTGATCAACCCTAACACACATATTATTGATATGTAGTCTGATAAAGACAAAAATACCCCGCACTCACTAATACTAAAACATATAACTCCTAACAAAGTGAACGAAAAAAACAATCCAAAGTACAAAGTATAAACAAAGTTGAAGCAATAAGATATTTCAAGATAAATGCACGAGGAATATACCCAAGATAGTATTTGAGTCTCATGGTAGAAGCCCTTAAGCATCGTCGGACGCAAAGGCCTATCAATCAATCTACAGATAAGAACCTACAAACAATAAAGATATTTGATTTAGATTCGAGACATGTAGGTGGGGGTTAAGCTCTCTTAACCACATTAATAACAAATCCCCAATTTCAACTTATCTAAAATAATAAATGCTAATTGATTTAAATTCCTGATGAGAGCGGCACCATAAGGATCCACATAATGCAGACAATATTCAAAACATAACAAACATAGTGATAAAAGAATCTATTATACATTCAAGCATAAAAGAAGTACAAAAGACATTGAATTTTAAACATTTCGTTTGAAGGTTGAGAGAGAGAGAGAGAGAGAGATCACTATGGCCTTCAAGAATAACTAAAAAATTACTTAGTAGCAATATAGACACTGAGACAGCGCCCCGAGAGACTTGCATATTGTCTCTGAAAACAATCTATATTGGATGGTGAAAGAAAAAAAAATTCCTTCAAGAAAAATAAAGTGGAGAGAAAAACAAGTATTGAGCACCAAAGGAAACTTATTTAGTAGTACACTCCACCCCATTTGATCCTTGTTAATCTTTATTCTAAAATAAGGTTATTCTGAAGAGAAGAAAATCACCAAAGACTAAACAGGATTCCTTGAACGAAAACAATGCAGACATTACAAAGGAGTACTAACATTAACAAAGTACATAGAACCCTCCCCTGAAACCCCCCCCCCCCCCCCCCCCCCCAAAAAAAAAAAAACGAAAACAGAGAGCGAGGAATACAATTTCAAGTGCTCGCAAGGCATGCCGCTCTCGTATTAACATCCAAGCAGGCATCCCTGAAAGTGATTTAGAACTCTGCTATCAATAAAAGTAGCATGCATCAAATAGCTATATGGCCAAGCGTCAAAACCATGTCCCCTCAACCAATCCAACTGGACCAAGCATCACCAACAGGAAGAAGGTGAGGTCCATTTAGCCAGCCTCCTGTTACCCTTCAAACAACTCCAGCATTTGCACTCAGAGTAAAAGACAAATAACCCTTACAAAAACTGTATGAAATGGAGGGACTAAAAAAATAAGTTTATGCCTTGACAGGGTAACCAACATAAGCCTATTAAACTCATGAAACGGGAAAGACTAAACTGATGAAACCGGAAATAGTAGCCAAATGGAACAAATTCCAGCTGCAAACAAGTACTATGTTTTTTACATCGGGAGTGACTCGTACCTCATGATCTCTTGCCCGTCCTTCTCGTTTGAAAAAACCCCCACTGAAACAATGACGACCAACAACACAAAAGATAAGCTTCCTTCTTTACAGTCTAGTGTACCATACTATAGATAGTGAAAACAGTTAACCATACCTTGTTCGACCAGCTGCTGAAAAACGCTCTTGATAATGTACAGAAAGAGGGAAAAAATCAGATGGCTCGCTTGGAACATCATCCAAACAAACCGTAGTATAGACAATCTAGGAAAAGAAACATGAAACCATTATTATTGTGAAGAAGAAGAAGCCTTGTAGATACCCCAACAAGTTAAAACTCAGGAAGCTGTCAAGGAAGCAACAGGCATGGTGCAAACAAATAACTAGTATGGTGCAGGTTATATTGGGAAACTGTTCTAGCGCACAAACAAAAATGAACGATAAAGCAAATGGTAGTAGCCGTGGGAACAAATTCCTGAAGTACATAACATTTTGATGATACAATCCAGCCACAGAACTCGATACAGCAAAGAAGTGGAATCTTGCAGCATATTGCACTAGCTAGAATCAATATTGTCACTAAAACATGAATATTCTACAAATCTAAACAAAATAAACGAAGCTGGCAAAGAAAACGATTACTGGTAGCGACAGTTCCGTTCAGAACAACAATTCTACGCTTCAAAATAAAATCACTTTATTACCGCTTTCCCACTTAAATAGAGTCACGCCTCCAACTGGAATGGTAGCGGTCAAAAATATGAATAGTGAAAAAACAAAAGAAAAGTGGCCAAACCAAAAGAAAATTTGTAGCATCCATCAAATTACATCAACCTAAAACCTTGTGAATGTGAGATAAAAGAGATACATGAACTTAACGAGACAGTTAACTCACATATATACTAGTCCCGCTCCTTGTCTAATATTTCTTCGCATACAAAAATTAAAAAATAAAAGTTGTGATTGGCAATACAGTCCCATAGTTAATTCATATGGTAACTGTTGGAGTTTGTACCATATTTATTAATTACTATCTCCAAAATTAGCATATGAGCCCGAGCAGCCGCTCCACTCATTTCTAGTTGGTATTGAATTGGATGCTTTAATATTTACGCAACTGTATGAAAAATTCCATCCAACAAATATTATCATTTATTTTAACAAATCGGTATTCTTAAAATAGATATATTATTTCTAAAACGCTCGCCCGGACCCGCCTTGCACCGCATCGAATTCATGCAAATAAGCTCTAACCTCTCGCATGAAATGCAATAGTAGAGAGATTGGAAGGCGACACAGGGTTTACACGCCTCAAAGTCAAAGCCTCCTATTCTTCACATCCCGACTAGTTTGGATATCTCAACTCAAATTTGGTTTCTTTTCGTCTTAAGGCTACCCCAACCAAGATAAACTAGATACCTTGGTCCATCAAGTGCGTGTTTCTTAGCATTCTCGCACCCAGGTGGACTATCAGTGTTACTGCCCTTCCCCCTTCTTCCTCAATTTGTCTGTGCTAATGCTACATTCAATAAATCATTACCTTTTTTTCCCGAGTTCGTCCTCTCCTCCTGTGGCTCAGTCCAATTACATGCTCACTTTAGTTGCATCACAATTAGCCTCTTGTGAAACCATTCCATGAGTATGTTCTCCGATCCAAAGTTTTCCTGCTCCACCACAGCCCACCGACTCGTATCTTCTCGTTGCGAGATCGAGTTGCTTTTCAAAATTATCTCCCCATCGCTCTTCGTTAAGCTATCCGTACTTGAACATCTCATCCTATTGGCAATATGTCTCCTATAATCACTTGTTCCCCTCTCCTCGTACTTTTGCTACTTTATGTACGTCTGTCTTTGTTTATAACAATGCTCAAGAGGTCTAGTCTATTTCTAAGTGGCTGACAGTTATGAAGGATGAGATGTCTGCTCTTCTCCTCTTCCTTCTAAAAAACTACTACTGTTGGTTGAAGCCGGGTATTTCCTATCAAATGCAATTTTGATGCGTATGTTGAGCACTACAACGCTTGCTATGTTGTCAAAGGCTACACATAGACTTATGATGTTGATTACGGGGGAGACTTTTTCTCAGCTAAATTTAGTTTTGCTCGGCTAGGTTGGCCTAAAGATGGCTTCTTGCATGGTGCTCCATTAGGAAGTCTACAAAAAGCAACCACCAGAGTTCGTTGATCAGGGAGAGAGTGCTCTGGTGTGTCGCCTTTAAAAATCACTTTATGGGCTGGTCTCTTAGAGCCTGATTTGGCAACTTCAGTGATGATGTTTTAAGATTTGGCATGCATCAGTGTCATTCTAATCATTCTTCCTTCTCACCAAGGAAAATTATTATCGATTGTCTAAGTGGGTAATATTGTCATTGCAAGTGATGCTCAGAAGACAATGGTGAGTTGAAGGACTTCCTACAACGTCAATTACATACTAAGGACTTGGGTAGGTAACGATTATTCTTGGGTATTGAGGTGGCGAGGTCAAAAGATGGAATTAGTTTGTCTTACTGGAAGTATGTTTTGGATATTTCGGAGGATACTTGTTCACTAAGATCGAGGCACATGGATACTAACCTCTAAAAACCAATGTCAAATTGCGTTAATCAAGAGGCCATGCTTCCTAATCCTGACCAATATCTTCACTTGGTTGGTAAGATGAACTATCTTACCATTCCATGTCTCGATGTCTTCTCTACATCTTCCACATTGAGAAGTTGTCTTTAGAACTGTAAAATACCTCAAGGCTCAGTGGACACCTGAATGTTGAAGCTTTTAGGGATTGAGATTGGGCAAAATGACCATTCAATGTGATATCCACTAAAGGATATTATACCTTTATTGGTGGAAATCTTGTTACTAGGAAGATTAAGAAACAGAAAGTTGTTGCACGAGCTAGCACAAAAGCACAATATATATTCTTGGACCACATTACATGTGAGATCATATGGGTGGGCTCCTTTCTTGAAGAGAAAGGTTCAGTGTGCAATTTTGCCTATGGATTTGTACTGTGATAATTAAATAGCAATTCAAATTGCATCTAATCAACTTTTTCATGAGAAAACTTCACACTTAAGTCAATTGTCATATTGTTCAAGAAAAGTTGGATGGTGGTATGGTAGCTAAACCCTTTGCATCTACGTGCACCCAAGTAGCTGGTAAATTCACTAAATTGTTGTTCAAGCCATGGTTAGAGTTATTA
Source organism: Arbutus unedo (assembly GCA_014822125.1). NCBI lineage: Eukaryota > Viridiplantae > Streptophyta > Magnoliopsida > Ericales > Ericaceae > Arbutus > Arbutus unedo. The sequence continues at coordinate 15,955 of JABCMJ010008547.1, forward strand.
TGTAACATGTTGGGACTTTGCAATATTCTCCAGCTTGAGAGGGAGAGGGAGTGTTAGGAGATATATGATTTAATGTTAATGACTCAGGGCTCTTTGTCTTTATTCTTTGTACTCTCTCACTACATACATATTACATAACAATATTTTATGTGTATTAGGGTCAATCAAACCCTAAACACTTTTCATGTTCTCTCTCACAACATCGTATCAGAATGGTGGTAGCACCATTCTTCAATCTTCACCTTACACCACAAACCATCACCGTAACCCTCGTCACCACCGACCCATGCTTACCTTCCACCACTAACCACCACCCTAACCTCATTGGCAGGACATCCCACGCATGTCTTGCCAGACACATTAACAAAATTCACATGTTGTAGTTATTGTATGTGTCACATGTCTATTCCTCAACCATCGAGATGACAATTGAAACATACAAAAGTTGGCTCATAATGGCCTTGTAATAGTTCTCCCAAAATATATAATCATCCATTCTGAGCAGTTTTTCTATAAACATGTTGTCTACAAGTGAATATTTGCAACAAAAATTGAATCCAAGTTTAAGGATGACTAGTCCTTTTAATCCAGTCCATATAATGTCTTTTTGCATTCTAAGTCATGCCCAAAAAGTCCCATTCTTTCTTGGTTAAACCAACAGGCGATTTTCGTCTTCATGAATTGAGAGAGCAAGAACAAGTCTCTCCCTTTTTTTGTGGAGGAGCAAAGCAGTCAAAGAATGAACCACACCATAATTGTTGAAATTGAAACTTCATAGAGCAAACTCGCTTGCATTGTCCAAATCCCTTAATCTATGCAGTCTCACCCTCATGAATGAGATAGTGACATACAAAGAACTCTTGATAGAGGCAACTGTTACAAGAAAAAACTTCTTGTTCAGTGATCAGCCTAAAGCTCAATCCCGAACCCATTAACATGTTTCAACTTTTGAAAAAATTGAAAGGGGTGAAAAAATGTCTAGGAATTATGCACTAAAACGTCATACTAGCTTGAAAGCCCTAGCTTATTAGAATAATGTATGAGGACGAACACATCGAGTTCATTTCCACTCCAGATAGAGAAATGATGTACAAGATTTGAACCGGCAAGTCAAATTCTAGGAATGGATATTCAAAGGGATAGGAAAAGTGAGACTTTAGCACTTTCACAAAGGGGTTTGCATGTGCCTAGAGAAATAAACACGAGATGTACTCCAAACACATATATGCATAAGCAAGTCAATATAATCAATATAAATATTTAATAAGGAGAGAGAGAGAGAGAGAGCCATATCATACAGTTTCTCCATCTGTCACTCTAACAGCAGCACTAGCTTGTCTCCCCATGTCACCCGTCTCAACCAATATCTATGGAAGGGAACAAAGCCACATATTTATCCAAAGGAGGTAAAATGCAATTTTATTGTCTAGTGAAACAATCAATGAAATGGATGTAAATGCACCAGTAATCTACAAGGAAACAAATTCAATAAACTTGAGAGCATGTTTGTCACAAGTGTAATACTTCTTGCTAGGAAAAGTTCCTCGTATCCAAGGCATTATCCTTTTCATTCAATCTATTCTTCTATCGAGATAAATGAATTATTATGAAGGAGCAAATATTCTGTCATAGCATTTGGTTTGAGATTTGTTTTGTTGGTGAACAGTGCAATCCAGTAAGCATCCCCTGCAATTGGATTACGCCCTTCCGGCACTTTTATCAATTCCTCGTTCATGTAAATAAACAAACATAAAAGAATAGCACTTGAACCAAACCTCTACGTTCCCATTGATGTTATACTCTTTTTCACTACATAAACAAAAATTATTGCTCCAATAAAATTCAGAACATTTCCTTATTCCTACACAAGGCAAAGATAATGCCTTAACTATAACAACATGATCCATGTTTGCTTGTGGTCTTGAGTCCTACATGTATGTCACATAATTCATGAGTAGGGTGAGGAACGTGCACTCAAACCTCAATTTAGCAAACTCTCAGCAGATTCACACAAAATTTGTGAACCCATTGTTATTAGTGCACGATTTACTCTTCTTTATACAATTATACCCGCAGGTTTTAAATAAATCCATCACTGGTACTCCAAGTGGCTAAGTTCTACCCAACACTCACTGTCACAAGTCGCAACACTCACCTGAGAGGTGAAATCACACTTTAACGCCAGTACTACACTCAAAAGTGCACAATTTTCAAGCAATAAGAAAAAAACAGCATTGACTAGAAAACAAATGTCACTCCAGCCAATATTGAGTTAATAATTTTCCATTATTATGTCACCCATAACAAGTATTATTAGTTTGGAGCAAATGAATGTATACAGATACTAATTCATACAATGACTGTATAATAATTAATGCTGTTGAAATAAAATGTTTTAACAACATTGAATATTGACACTCTCAAGGCCTCTTTGACCTAAGTGTTTTTAAAATTGACGTCGTCATGCTCCCACACCACCTTTTTAGCCTAAAAGCCGCCTCAAACAGCGCAAGCAGATTACACAAAAGTGGAGTTTTCTAGCACCACTCCATTTTTTTATTAGAGATTAGCTAATAGCCAGCCTTTTGTACTTGTCTCCTTCAGCAAAAAGCACAAAAAAACGACTTTTACAGATAAAAACAACACCACAACCTGAGTAGTAGAAAGAATACACAAAAAGAAATCGTATATCAATCACTTTGTTTCACTTTTAACTTACATGTCTATCGCCGACCGGAATTTTGACAGAGAAAGGCTGCGTGTACTGTGCTGCCGCATTACTCGGAATCGTCGCATTGCTCGTCGGTTCAGAAAATTGTGATTCGACCGAAGCTTGGATACAGAATCGAGTAGACCTTCTTGATGGAAGAATGGATAAAGAAGAAGAAGGAGAACAAGAAGGCAAAAGCGGAGTCGTTTTGGAGTGCACGAGGCGAGGACAAAAGGAAGAAGAGAGAGAAAGCCTGTACCGATTCGAATGGGTGAAATGAGGGGATGGAGGATGAGGTACTCCATGGAAACTACGGTTTGCTAACATTACTGCGTCGGAGGAGTGAGTTGATGGCGCACTGATACGCAACAGCACAGAGAGAGGAGAGAGAGAGAGAGAGGCGGGGACTTATCCACTTGTTCTTGAAATAGGGCACCAAAGTCTTGGTTTAGACAGGAGCGGTCAATTAATTATTCGAATCTGCTAAATATTTTAGGAAACATTTAAAAAATATGGAAGGGATAAAAACGGTTATCAATTCAGTAGAAAGAAGATTTCAAATTATAGAAATATAGAAAGTCCTAAAAACTATTAAACTCATGGAATAAATTTCTCTGCTCAGACCATTTTACCCTTGAAATCCAAATATGAATAATTAAAACCCTAGCTGCTCCCTTAGTTCAAAGAATTGCATTATCC
>JABCMJ010008549.1:0-10633 GCA_014822125.1 Arbutus unedo
TTTTTTTTTGAAGATTTCTCTATTTGGTTTTTTCCCTGTTCTTTTTTCTATTTTTTGGCCTGTCCTTGATTTTTCTATTTTGCTCATTGTTGAGGTTTTTTTTTAGTTGTTTGATTTACCCCTCTTTCAAGCAAATCAAGTAGGTTGGTTGGGTTGGAAGTGGTGAAGTGGGTTACTAAATCAATAAAAATTTAGATTTCTGTATAGGAGGCAACTCGGGTCTTCTAGAAAGACGTCAAAATTTTGCTATATGAGCTTTGTTACAACCGCTGGAGTATTAGAAACAAGAATGATCCCCATAGGAATTGTTAGATTTATATGTGTGTTTAGTATGTTGAATATACTGATCGAGTGTGTTAGGGTTAACTTTTCCCGTAATCTCTGATTACATGGTATTAGAGCAATGAACCTACCACTGTCATTGCCAATCCGTCCAATTGCCGCCATCACACATAACTTCTTTTGATTGATCACAACCACTAATCGATTGCCCCTTCCCTATTTGTATTTTCCACCACGCTCACATCCAATGATCGATCACAGTCACTCGTCCGCTTGCTCGCACCCTCTGTTTGATGTTTGCTCACTGCATCGGTTGACACCCAGATCTAGATCTGTCTATTTGTTGCAGTGCTTCCCTGATGCTCGTATGATATCTATTTGATTTTATGGTTCGATTTCAACTGATTTTTTGGTTCAATTTTTGGCTTGCTCATTCATCTTCTGCGTATGGATATATGGTGTTGGATTGTGGTTCCATTGACAGATATATTTTTAGTAGTTGTATCTTTATTACGCTTTGATATTTAGTGTTGGTTTCTTCTATTTTATTGAGATAGTGAGCTTTTGTTGTTGTTGAGTGGGGTTATTTCCTGGAAGTTGGTTGTACGGTGATCATTTGTTAGATGTTTATTAGTTGGTTGTTGGCAAGGATCCGTTGGTTGTTGGCAAGGATCCGTTGGTTGTTGGTTGTTCTTTATTCCCACAATACTATTAGTCGTTTGCAATGGCTTCTAGTTCTTCCTCTACTATTGCTATTTGCCTTTCCTATTCTTGGTCTCTTGATCTAATGGCTATTATTTTTCACTCGGTTAAATTGCAAAAAATGTTGTACCTAGGCTAAGGGTTGAAGTGTATTTTCTGAGCAAAAATAAATTTACTTTTTTGACTGATGATCCTCTTTAGGAATTTGACCCCAAATATAATGATTGGGCGGTTGAAGAAGTCCAAATTTGGATTCGGTTATGGAACAATATGGAGTCTCGGATTATTTTCACTTGGTATTTTTTCCTATTGCCAAGCTTATGGGGCGTCAGGTGCAGAAGTAATAATCGGGTGTCAATAATATGCGCCGCAGCGCCGAACATATGACCTTCATCATTCTTAATTATCATTTGCCCTAGCCGATCTATCTTTGGAGGATTACTATGCCAAGCTAGCTAATATCTTCACCAAATCATGTTTGGAGTTATTGTACAACAATTTGGGAATTTATGATATTTATTCTCCAGCTCGAGGGGAAGTGGTAGATATATGTGTGTTTAGTATGTTTGGTATTAGGGTGTGAGGCTATCTTAGTCGAATACATCCTTGTAGTCACTGAATAATATATTGGTCACGTGTTTGTTAGGGTTAAGTAATTAAACCCTAAACGGTTTTCCTTAACCTTTGATTACAGGAATTAACACCGAAAGGCACCTGGAGTCTCGGCTTTCCTTGAAAAAATGCTTAGAAGACCTTTTCGTTCGTGAGCAACAATGTAAATGGTTGGCTCTCCTTGCCGAGAGTTTTGCCTATCATATTGCCATGGTTGTCCGGGCAGAATATGGCAAGAATCCGTGGTTGCCACATGACACCACACCTCATCCAAATAGCTCTTCTGGGTGGAGAAAGAAGCAAAACACCTGTTGTTTCCTTGAGTCATCACCCTTCTTGATCCAAAAGAGTGTATCTGAGGTGCAACTTCTCAAACACCTCTTGGAAACCACATCATCACAACTCCCACCATCAGTAAGCATATAGGTCCCTTAGATGTTGTACATCAGATATTTATTCACAACTACATCACATATCCAAATAGGTATGTGTAACTTTTTGGTTCTCATTATTTATTTACATCTGGTTGGGAAAATTTAAGTTTCTTATACATTCAAATAAAGAATTGTGTATATTGCAGTATATTTCTCAAAAGTAGAAATCATAGTCATGCAATAGAAAATGGTACTATAGGCTTTATTTTGTTTTTCATTTATCTTTTTATTGCGTCTGTTTTCTGCGAGGTGTGTGTATGTGGGATGGTGTGTTAAGTGAGCATGGGATTGTAATGACTGTAGGTCATCCTAGCTGACCAGGCAAACAAGAAATTGATATTCTCTGAAAAGGAAGCAATGTGGTCAAAGTTTTCTGGACAAATCAATACAGGGGACCTTTTTGAGGGACGGGTGGGCTCCATCGAGGATTATGGTGCCTTTGTGCATTTACGTTTCCCAGATGGTACATACTGTATTTAAGGAGTCCTTTTGCTTGTATGAATAAATTGCATCGTGAAAAGTTTTTCATTGTATTTTCAAATATTGTGCAGGTTCTTATCGCCTCACTGGACTTGTACATGTCTCAGAGGTGTCATGGGATTTAGTTCAAGACATAAGAGACATCCTAAGTGAGGATGATGAAGTGAGGGTCAAGGTTATAAGCATAGATAGGTGATTCAACATGCTCTTGCTATATAGAATGGACGGGTGATATAACATGCTCATGCTGTATTGTGATATCGGTTACCCAGTTATATTGGGGCTAGTCCTAGATAATTGGTGCATGATCCTCTATGTTATCTAATGAACTTGTTGGGGAACTGAGCCATTGGATTAACATGCAAGTCCTGCATTAGCATCATACAATGTTTTAATGTGCATGCACTACTTTCTTTAGATTATGATTTGTGTCCATCAGTTCTAAGCCCGTGTTAGGAGGGAGGAAGGTTACAGTCCTGCTTCATTCATCAATGTTTGATTTTAGATCGTCTTGCATTCTGCTTTTTCAAAGCAGTCTAACACGCTTCTTTAAACTTATTATAAGTGTTCTTGCACTTTACACCCTTGGAGTTTATTCCCCAAAACACTAGGTAGTTTGAACATGTAACTCTCATGTGCTTTGGTCATTTGTTATATGGATGGAGTTCCTGATCATTTGCCTACTTGTATCAGCGGGAAATTGAGTGACTGAGCCTGGAACAAATAATGTGGATTCAGCGCTTGAAACACCATAAATTGGTTGGTTCAGAGTGTGTGTCTGTTATGTGTGTCACTTGAGAAGGACCACTATAGGCTGTGGGTGTGGCTATGCGTGTGGCACCCTACCCAATTTTTGTACACTTTGACCATCTAGCTTCATGGTATTTGAAGAAAAACTAACATTAGCTTGACAGTTGATGCCGCTGATATTTTACATGTATGGAAAGTAGAAATTCCATCCTTTCGTATTAGGCTTCAAGCCCTTTTGTGAATTACTCACACCCTTTATCTTACAGCTAAACATTATACTACTAAACCCTTTATCTTACAGCTATACACTATACTGCTAAACTGTGTGTTCAGTAGGTGTCCCCATACTCGGAACTGATTTCTGGACATATATCTCAATATCTTAATATTTTACGTTTAGCAGGGGCTGACTTTGCCACATGCACCTGCACCTGATACTCTTGCATGTAATGTGCAAGCGAGAGCAGGGGGCATTTGATGGCTCCAAGTTCATTTTCACAAGTTTCTGCTCCATTTTGTTGACTTTATCCCTGGGCCACGCTAATCAATAATATTGGAAAATCGGCAGCTGTTGGGAGAAAACCCACACCTAATCTAGAGGGGTGGGGTGTTTATTTATAATAAAATAATGAGATTAGTGGTAACCTAATGGGCCCTAATAACCTAGGCCTGTAGGGTTTACAATGAACTAAACCTAGCAACTAACAGCAGCGTAACAACTAGTATGGAGAACAGGCCCTTTTCGGGTGAAGAAAGAAGTCGGTGCACTTCAGCATAAGCTTTACTATTCATATTACTCTGTAAGCAGTCCTCCTCAGGAAAAATAACAGTCAGTATTTAATTCTAACTGAACCCGGGGTTAGTCAAGATAGTTTACCTCCGCTGCCCACGAAATACGAAGACTATCATGCCTTCAACAATAAGAAGATTGTCTTATTCATAAGCTCAGTGCGGAAAGGTTAGTTCAAAGCTCGAAAGCACATGCATGCTGGAAAGGAAGGTGTAAGATAAGGGATGCTAGTACCATAACTAACTGCTTTCTTCTTTGTGACGAGAGACTCCCAAGAAGTGGGAGTGTCAAAGTGGAGAAGTGTAAGTGAAACTTTGGCTTCCCTATGTACTGGATGCTTGATATGAGCACCTTATGCCCAAGTACCTACAAAGGAAAAGTACAGCAAGGCAACTTTAACGAGTGGAGGTCAGATATTCACCAATGAGGACGACCAGGCTTCTTTTTTGAGTGATCTTTTATGGAATTTAAAAAAAAAAAAAAAAGTTTTTCTGCAAGCAACGAGATTTCGGAGTTTAGATTGATGTAAATGGAGCACCTCTTTGGAGTAACATTAAGAAATCGGGGAAAAATACAAAGCGGGGGGAATTGCTGAATTTGGAAGACGAGGGAGCACTGAACTTAGATTGAGCTTACGAGTTCTTGAATTAATATAATATTTTTTAGATTTACAAATATATTTCTAGGTATATGCATACACAGTTAAATAAGGAGAAACATGATTTGTATGAGATTAGGAATCCAAAAACACAATATAGCATTGGGAATATATAAAAAGAATAGCCACTAAAAAAAACTAAGCATCCACTTTAATTTTTTATCTGAACTTAGTTTAATAAAGTTGCATTCTGCCCTCTTAATGCTCCGTTAACGTGTCCTCACAGTGTCCTAAATGAAGTATTGAGGGTGTACATTAAAATTGCTCAAAGTGCAGGTTACATGCTTGATGAGCACCGTATGCTTTTCTTTTCCAGTTCTATATTCTTATTCTCTCCATATGTCCTTTCTATATTTCAGTATATCAAGAAAAACTATTTCAAAGTGCCTACTTTATGTTTATAGAGTGGAGGTCGGACGTCCACAAATGAAGAAGACCATGCTTCTTTGTTGAGTTACATTCAGGAACTTAAAAGTATTCATGCAAGTGACAGGAGTACCTAATTTAGATCAATGTCAATGGAGCACCTCTTTGGAGTAACATTATGAAACTAAAAAAAGGAAAGAAAGAGGAGGGTTTTACCAAATGGGAAACACCGGGGAGTACTGAGTTGAGATTGACCACAGGAATTCTTGTTTTAGAATTTATTTACTTTCACAAATGTTTTTTTAGGTAGATGCTGTACATTTTTCTAAAACAAAAAAATACGATTTTTATCAAAGTATGAATCCAAAGGTGCACACATTATATGGAAGATATAATAGCAATAGCCATTACAAGAACTAAGCATTGGTTACTTAAAATTGCATTCCGCCCTCCTAATGTTCCCTTAACGAGTGTCCCCGCCATGACCTAGAGTGCCCCACTGAAAAGGAATGTTATGAAAATACTCGGAAAAATTCTTTTGTGAGTGACACAAATCTGGAATGTGTCTATGTCGGAGTATCAGAAAGGAAGGACACATTGTTACTGTAGCCAAAAATGCAAATTAGCAGTTTCTTCCCAGGCAAGGTACTTCATATGTTGTACGAGCTGCATCTATGTTGGTTGTTTGGAAGTTGATACAAGTAAGAGTTGATTTCTACTTTTGCGTCTTACATGATTTTTTGTTAGGAAGAATGCTGTCAAGTGTATATTTGTATATTTTTGGCCGTTTAAAGTAAATCATTATCCATCATTTTCGAAGACCAACCTCCTTGGATTTAAATTCTGCAATCTTAGTTCTCGTATTATCTCTATGGAATAGAGGTTCACTTTTTAATCACAACAGATTTACTGCTGTTACTTTTTTGCGTTAATGTTTATTCTTCTCCCGTACATGATGTAAATTGTCTTTTACTATATCAAGAGTTAAGGGCCTTGAGTTGATACTTATCGCAGGGAAAAATCAAGAATTACGTTGTCAATCAAACAATTGGAAGAAGATCCATTGCTAGAAACTCTGGAGAAAGTGATTCCTCAGGTTCAAAAAGGGCGTGAATCTTGCATGCAATTTGCTTTTTATACAGTGCATTTCTCACTTTGTAAACTAATTCGGTTAGTAATGACGGTGACCAGGATGGTTCTGTTGTCCCTGCTTCTTCAGGCACAAGCAGTACGTATAATATTGAACCTCTTCTGGGGCTCGAAACAGTATTGCAAGAACTACTACAGGAAGAGGGGTATGATTTGCATTATGGTTGTGGAATTTTTTGATTTGTTTTTACAGGGTGTGAACTTGAAAACGTGGAGTGTCTTATTAAGCAGTTAGTCAATTAATTTGTTGTTGTAATGAAGTTTAACGCGACATACACTCTTTTGAGCCATGATATACGTTCACTTCCTCAGGCCACCCCACCATCACCAAGTTTTTCATGTCTGATATTTCATTTCTTATGGTCTCTGGTTGAGTGAAATGCAGCTTCGAAATAGCTTCCACTATGCATATTGATCTTACGTATCTCTACATAAACTTGAGAGTAATATTTGAAGATTGTATGATTTGGAACTTCTGGCAAATTTGATAGATGTTTCTTCTCTTCTTGAAAGAGGGACGCTCGAAATACACCCAGTCATGCACATTGTGTTCTTTTCAGACTCTATATAAAATCTCTCATGAAAACTTTATCAGGTTCCGATTTAACATGTTTTGTTTACCAGTGTGCCGGATCACATCTCTGGTTCTTTGTATGAAAATAAATCTGCGTCACGCTAAATTCTTTTGGTAGACCATCATTTCATCATATTATCTTATACTTAATTTCTATTGATAGTTATTTTGGCATATAATTCTTTTCTGGTCCAGTATAATTGATTTAAGAATCAGTCGGCAAGGATTTGAGAAACGGGCGGTTTCACCAGATCTGCAATTGTGGCTCTCAAATGTAAGTTTCCTTTTTGCATACAGTCTACTAGTTATAGTCGTGATTTCTATTAACCACATGAAACTACCACAGGCTCCACCTGTTGATAAACAGTTCACTCTCCTTGCCCGTGCTGGAAGAGAGGTGTGCTCTCTCTCTCTCTCTCTCTCTCTCTCTCTCTCTCTCTCTCTCTCTCTCTCTCTCTGTGTGTGTGTGGGTGGGTGGGACATAAAAGTAATCTTTTGTGATTCGGCTGCAGAGATATTATCTTTTGTGATTCAGGTACAGATGATACAACTGACAACATCACTTGATCAGGAAGGAATTAAAAGGGCATTGCAGCGTGTACTCGAGCGCATCCCATGAGTCAAAATATGTTTCCATTCTGCTAAGTATACCAATACCAAGTCTAAGAGGGAAGTAGAGGGAGAAAAACAAAACGTACATGTTCCTTCCATTGGGGTTAAGTTCCTCAGTACTTCAGCTACTGTAATGAAGCCAAATGCAGCAGACACACAGCCAGCATTATCTGTATATTATTTTGGTAGAAACTGCATAATCCTGTTGCCGCTTTTCTTGTGCCACAATTGATAGTCAATTAGTTTGTTTCAAAGTCTGCTACCATTTGAATTCTTGTTTTCTCTCGTGTGTTACTGCTAATGAGGTTGGTAGTCAAGGAGAATTCTGATTTCTGATTTCTCGGTATTTTGGGTGGAGTCTGTGGTTAAGTTGGGCCTGAGGGTGGTTGTGTGGGTAGTGGGCCCAAGGGTATCTGTTCACAGTCTATTGTAGGGTTAGTGCATAATGATACGATGACATTTGGAAGGTCAATTTTGTATCGATCGTACTTGGGCCTGAGCCTTTTTTGTTGGGGAAGAAGTTGTAGGTTGCTAAATTTTCATTGCGGAAGTAATGTGGCAGTAGTCGGTACACCTTGCCTTACATGCACATCCATCCAAATTTGTTCATCCACTTGAAAAGTAGTTGAACATTACTATACTTTTATTAGTGCCCATATGGATATACAGTTTTGAGGTTCTATCTAGAGGCACCAGTTGCGGCATGACACAACCCGCTTGATTTTCAAGATTAGACGTTATTTGGCATAGAATATGTGTTGCCTAATGTAGCGTAGTATTCCATATTAGTAGTTTGGGGTTTATATTATATATTCATGTAATACACTATGTAATGTAATATTCAGTCAATTTAGAACTTCATAGTTTCCCTCTTCTCAATATTCTATCATGGTATCAATGCCCTCGGGTTTTGATTTGTATCGGTAGCTGTTGTTCTTCTCTCACAACGCCCCTCTCAAATACTAAATCTCTCCATCCCCATTTCCATCCCCATCTCGCGATTTGCAAATTGCAACACCAACAAGAAGGAAGAAGCCATCCTCATCCCCATCCCCATCTTGCGATTTGCAAATTGCAACACCAACAAGAAGGAAGAAGTGTTTGAATCTCTCAAATCAACACGATCTGATCTCTCCATCTCGCGATACTATTTCAAAAGTTCTCTCTCTCTCTCCCCCTCCTGGATTCTATGGAAGAGGCATCCAATTGGCCTCCGTGCTGGTCAAATGCTCTTATGCGGCCCAAAAGCTTTCTGTTCCTGCAATTGATAAGCACCTCTGTTATTCTTAACACTCATCATTAGAACAGAAAGAGGCCCAATGTGGAATTCCTCTTCCTTGTTCCTGGCAGGGACCCAGTGAATGTTGTGGAATAATGTAGAGTGCACCTTACTAAGTTAGGGATAAGTGATCGTGGATTGTGTGTGTGTGTGTAGTAATCAGCTATGTTTGCATTTTCATCTCTCGCTATGACCATGGGTAACTCTGATTAGTTGTAAGCTATCAACGTAAAGTTGCTCGACAACAACTATACTTATTGGGCATATGTTATGAAAAAATTTATCACTAGAAAAGAAATATGGAATTATGTTTTAGGTGATGCTACGATTCTCAAAGATCCTAAAGCTGAAAAATATGCTAAGTTACTTTTGATTTGGCGAATGAATAATGTTAAGATAATTACTTGGATAAATAATTCTGCGGGTTAGTCGATCAGAGTTTATTTTGTCAAATTTAGCACTACAAAAGAAATTTGGAAATATCTGTCTATACTCGGCTTGAGCATGAGATTCATGCTACTTCCGAAGGAAATATGAGTATTTTAAAGTTTTATTCAATAATGACGGGTTTGTGGGATCAGTTAGCCTTTACTGAACCTGCTCCATTGAGTGCCCATAGAGAATATTACATCTACAGGGAAGAACAACAGTTGGTACAAAATTTTATGGCACTTCGGGCCGATTTTGAAGGTATCCATGGCACTATCCTCCATTATACACTACTTCTTTTAATTGATTCATTTGTGAACGAGTTGTTGGTTGAGAAGACTCGATTTGGAACTACCTCCAATCAGGGGTTGCTTTCCTCCTCCAATAAGACAGTCTTTATAGTGTCCTTTGTCTCTTCTGGTCATCTACTACCTACTCCTCCACGAACATAGGTGGCTTAGAAGTTAGGCAGGTCTAAACCTACGGTGGCAATAGATGAGTGTGGCTTCTGTCAATAAAAGACATTGGAAAGTTGCGTGCCCCAAAAAGAGAAGCAAACCTTCTCAATCGACTATCTCCTGTTCTCAGCAACCTTAGTAATTTTCTCACTCTTCTACAGCTCTTGTCATTCCTCTGGTAGCAAGCATTACATGTTCTCCCTCATTTGATCAGTTTTAGGCATATCAGGCATTCCTAGCAACCACGTAGCAGGATTCTCTGCAAGCTTCCGCTATGACGATCTTTCAAACAGGTTTGCACGATTCTCAATCCATAGGTACTTTACCCTCTACATGGATATTTGACTCTAATTTTTCTCACCATATGACTCCTCACATCTCTCTACTTATGGTATGTTTTATAAAACTGAAAACTAAAAGTTGAAAACTGAAAACTAAGTACTGAAAATTGAAAACTGAATTTTTTAAGTTAGAAAGTTATTTGGTATACACTGAATTTTAAGCACTAATTAAATGAGTTATTTGATCTGTGTAATCAGTTAAAGTCTGAAATTCATTAATTTTTTAACATTATCCTTCAAATATTCATGTTGTACTAGGAAATTATAATTAATTATATAGACAAACATACAACTATCTAAATTATAATAACATACATAAAACATTAGAAAGACACTTAACAATAATACTAATTACTATTCTCACTGAAATTTCGTGAATTATTGATGTAGCAAAAATTATATTTTTAACACCCAAGAGTAATTTATAGCATTCAATTGCGTTGCAATTTGATTTCAATTGTGTTGCATTTTTGTCAGCTTGGGTTGATCCTTCACTTGATTCGAAATTATCTCACTTAAAATTCAATTTCCTTACAACGTCCCTCTCATGATTCAATCTCCTTAGAACGTCTCGTCTCTATTCAATTTTTTTTCGCATTTGTTGTTTTGACCTCAAATTTTTGTAGATTATTGATCCGTCTCGGACAAGACAAGTCTAAAAAAAATACTAGAGAAAGGCAAAATTGTAATACCCGACATTTTTTTTATGGGAAAACA
>JABCMJ010008551.1:0-14333 GCA_014822125.1 Arbutus unedo
CTCCCCACCCCTTTTTCCTTTCTCTAAAGTTGGTGGAGGTGGGGGACTCTCTCCCTCCTTTCCCACCCAAATTTCAAGATGACAGAGTTGAACATGGGCAACTATCTACAGTGCAGAGTTGAAACAGCATGCGTTGATGGGTTTTAAACATATCTACATCTCTAAAGTTGGTGGAGGTGGGGGACTCTCCCTCCTTTCCTACCCAAACTTCAAGATGCCAGAGTTGAACTTGGGCAACTATCCACAGTGCAGGCCAAGATGTCCCTATAATCGCGGGATATTCTGAAGGAATCGTAAACGTTACCATCCCTGCTTTTCTTGTACTCAAATAGCAGGTTTGAATGATCAAATGCTGTGAGTTTTGTGAAACCATAGTCAAAATCCCTGAAAATACTCCACTGAGTTTGCATTGTAGTGAATTCCGAAAGGCTTGCTCCTGCACCCCCAGCAACCACGTGTATTGTCCCGTCAAGCGATCCCTTGTAGTAGTTCTTCTCCTTATTCGTGCAAATATTCTTTACCAAGAAATAGAAAACAAAAGCAGCATTGAGTTAGATACAATAGCATAGTGCAAGAATACATTTTATTAAGTTGATTTAAAAGCCAAAGGCATATATCTGTGAAATAAGTAGCAGAATGCTTTCATCAGAAGGCATGTAAGAATATGTATTGTGTGGAAAATGCTACTGAAATATTGTGTTCGAAAAAACTAACCATGAAAATTTGACAGTACTTGCGCAAACTTAATGAGATTAATCTATGAATCATTATTCTCACTTGGCGCAACTTGATGTCTGTTATCTCAACACATCGCCTCACATGTGGCCATGTTTTCCTCCATAAGCAAGCCAAACAAGTTCAAATATCTGAATAAGAGGTCGAAGTGATTTCGAACATAGAATCTGTTGCCTACTCGCATATCACATTGCATTGTTACCCTCAATTCATCTAAAACTTAAACAAAAGAGGCAACTTTACTATTTGTATTCTCAACAATGACATGCCAAACAGGGACTGCAATTAAGATGTAACTCACTTTGCACCAAACATCTAGAAGGGCAAAATGCAGCAGATAGTTTTCTAACTTGAGCATTTACCTCGTATATGGGACATGTTCTTTCGTAATTGTGTACGTGGCCGAAGATGGCTATATCAACCTTGTACTTCTGCCAAAGCTTCTGAAGACTCTCCCTCCCCATGGGTTCTGCGGATGTTCCTTCCATAGCATAATAAGCACAAGAGGAATAGCCCAATACCCGATGTGCAAGGAAGATCAGCCACGGCTGTTTTTGTCTATCAACAGACGCCAGACAGTGCTCAATGAAGTTATATTGCTCCGTTCCCTCTCTCCAATCATGTTCTGTATCAGCTATGCAGAATCGAAACATGCCATAGTCAGTGGCATACCTGTAAGTTGAAGACATAAAATTCATAACCAAATCCTCTTGGACTCGTGTTGCATGTGTCGAAACAAGTCAATACAGATCTCTCTGTGTCAACTTCATATCATTCAATGTCAAAACACCAGCTATGCAAAAGCAAGAAAATCAATGGCGGCTGTAGGAGATCTCACTATAGAGATTTTTATTGTGGCCGATTTTGGACTAGTTTTGTTACTCAAGTGATAAATGAAGATAAAACCCACTTGGAATCTGTTGTGAAAAGGTATCCGGATAGGTAAGGGTATGTGCATTGTGAATAGACATACCCCTTGAATAATCACCACAAAACAACATTCTTAGTAGCCCTTACAAGAACAAGCTTTATGTTTCCATTGATAAGGTTCATCTAGAGGGCCATGGGCTAGAAGATTTCTATGGGTATTACAAATCTCTCTATAAAAAAACTTGGACAATCATAGCTAAAGGTACCCATTCGTGTTTCTGCTTAAGTATAAATGTTTATAGATTTCATCCAGCAGCAACAAACATTGCACCATAAGGTGAAAATTTGAAGATTGATTTTTGAGAAAGTGACGGACAAAAAGAAGCAGGTGTCCGAGCATTCCAAATACACTAAAAGAATTTGAATCAAAATGTTGTATACGAATACATATGCCATACCAAAATTGAGTATATTGCACTAGTTTCACAAGAGAACAAAATGAAGGAGATGAAAGTTGAGAACAAAACAACAATCCAACACAAAAAATAACTTAGCGAGTACATTTATGCATATCTGCGAAGATAATACTTAAGCATCACATAATAACTCATACCAGAACTTAGCTCTGTTCTCCGTAGGTACATAAAACATAGTCTCAGCCAACACACCACATTCTCCTCCTGAATCCATGTTCCCATAGAAAGATCCCGTTCCGGGCCAGTCACGTTCATGGTTACCACTGGGAACAAGATACAAATAATTTGACAATTTTGACAAAAGATAGAGAGATTGACTATGTATTCCAACAGTAACAAAGTTGCAAAATACCTGGCAATCATGTAAGGCACGGTTGAGGCAATTGGCTCAACTTGGGAAGTAAACTGATCCCATTGTGAAAGGTACCCATTTGCATAACAAATATCTCCAATGTGGAAGACTATATCTATGTTCTTTAAGTCCTTAATAATCTGCTTAGTAGTGTTTAGAGAGCCACGCTGAAAATTATTGTACTCATTTGAGCCATCAACCTCATCCTTCACGTTTTAAAACAACAAAAGATACTTCAGAAACAGAAGCATAGTGGGTAAACGCAATTGTGGTTTATGTGTTCGGATTTGTGGAGGGCTTTGAATCTCCACAACTGTGTGATGCCAAATATTATGGTGAACGGTAAGATATCCAAAAAAACAAACTAAAGAGTAGAGAAGAACAGATAGATATACTTCAACATGACATGAATACATCAAAAATAAGTAAAAAAGACGATGATTGAGTTACAAATCGCCATGACTATGCAGGAAAAACTAGTAAAGAAATTATGGCCCGCGTTCACTGGGCATTATGAAGTTTGCAAGGGAGCTCAGACCTTTCCCATGTCACCATAGATGACTACGCGTTGAACAGAATTTTGACCAGGATAAGGAGATGCCCTGAATTGGTACGTCTGACCCCATATATATGAACCATTGAACAACCTATGCCCCATCTTGTAGGTGTACCTGCATAATCAGTAATGAGTAAATGGTCCTCTTAAGCAGAATGTTAACTATACTATTTTCCCTTCTTCTGTAATGAAGCAAGTAGACTAACGTCACTGACTGCACCACTCTTTAGTGCTAACGCAAAGATTTTGAAACCGCACACATACCCCAACCTGAAGTAAAATTCATATTTCTTTTGTATAAAGCCATCATCAGAACAAGCATTTGTGTTTCCTTGCCGCAAAAAAGATGTAATTAATTACCTATGCGAGAACCTTTTGTTCATTATATTTTTCTAAACCAAGAGACAGTCGATATTTGGCCGCAGCAAGTGCCACCCTCGACTCAACTCAAGATTCAACAACTGGTTCACTGGATGTTGTGGAACCCCAACATATTGGTAAGAAGAACAAACAGTGCGCGACTCTAATTTACTTTGCTTCTCATAACCAACATTATACCATCTCCCTCTATCAATGTGGAATCCTTAATTATAGGACTTCCTAATAAATCATATTTTCTGCTGTAGAAATATGCAAATTTAGTTTTACTATCAAATAATATACCCCTTTGTTTGGTGATTTGGATGCATATGCAAATTTAGTTTAACGAAAGGCTTCATTATACTCATTGATTGTACATCAAGTAACAGGAAACCTAGAAACTAATTGTACATCAAGTAAAAGCTTCCCCTATCAGGAATCCTACAAACTTTGACAGGCAAAACATAATATAAATTCTTCGGTGGAAATCTTGAGAAAACAACCAAATCTCACAGATTCAATGCAATCGTCATATATCAGAAGACGATAAAACATACTCTGCGTTGGGCCACAATTCCTTCAAGAAACTGGTGTGTATGAATCCAGGATCACGCCATCCCACTGTTCTTGCCGGTGCACCTGCACTACGATAATTATAACATTAGTTATCTACCCTAAAGGGTTTGCTATGGAAAGTTTGGTCGGCTATCAGTTCAACCAAATGAATGAGTATCCCAGTAACACCAACTGTGACTGGCAAAGAAAAAGCTAAAATTGATGTGTCACACGACTGTTACTGCTTCATCACATCCGATGATACGTAAGTGGAGACAAATACATTAATTAATTATCTTTTACCTATGGAAAAGTATTTCTACTGCAACTGCATTACATGTTACATAAATCTCCATACTGATCAACTTTAGTAGCATATATTGTCTACAGAAGGCATTATCCAAGTAAAAACAGCACGAGGGAACTAGAATACTGTTAATGTCATTTCTAAATATTGGTGCATGGAACTACTGAGGCAAAGGCACCTTGTCAAGGGGGTGTCATTGACCTACATACAGAATATGAACTTTTAATCTACAGTACTTTATTCCGAACAAAAAATTCCAAAACTATCAGTATAATGGAAATGTTGACATCAGATTGCTATTTGTTTCCATGATGTCAAAAGGATCTACAAATTCAGAACACAGATACTTCCATTATCCAGAAACAATGCAGCTCATGTTTGTGCTCAAGAATGCATTATATGCGCGCGATTCCAATGTATATCTGCACGTATAGTTAATTACATACCACACATACTGCTGCGATCAAAAGTAAGTGTTCCAGCTGGGGAGCGGATCTGTTCTCTTCCCCTGCGAGCCCATTCAACGAAAGGTTCTGCTTCATCAATTCCATATCCACTTGTCCATGTCACTGTCATCTGAGTTTCAAGTAAAACTGTATCATCTCCTCAAGTAGTTTTTAAAACCCACCACAAAAAAGGAATAAATAGAATTAAGGTTAGTAGGCAGGAAAGAAGTTCCTTTCTGCCCATAAACATGCCAGGTATTATGCTATGGTCTGCACAAATCAATGGCTTTCTTCTACTTTTTTTTTCATACACTATGCATAAGATCTAAACTAAAGTGACAGAATTAAACTTACTTCATTCCATATCTTTCCTTGTGCTAGACGTGGGTACACTGGTGCATTTGGATTTGCAAAAGCTACAATATTTGACACCGCGACCAGCTTTGGCTGTTAAAACAAAATGGAAGATTGTTCATGGTCTAAAGACTCACAACACAAAAGAAAACATAATCCTCATACACAAGCTTAGATATGGAAAAAAAAAAAACAGGGGACAGCTAGTAAAAAAATACTCCAAAAAAAGCAAACAAACCAATAAAAAGTTTGACACAATAGGCCCCTACAGAACAGCGTATATGAACAGCGAAATCATCAGCTACTGTTTTCAAAAACATAAGAGGCTTTATTTGAATTTACTGGATTCTGTTGGAAAGGTTTAGGTCAACCAGCTTGATCAATAATAAACTGAATTTGAAGAACAAAATTTCGATTTTAGTCATTGGTGTTTTCCCAGAAAGTTTTCGAAGTGACAGTAGTTAAGTGACCATTGTAAGCCATCAAGTAACAATTACAAAGATTATTTCCTGACTGCCAAATTCCAGCCAGTCCTCATAAAGTTCAGATGCCAAAATAATGAGCTAACACAGCCCAATAAGCTCTGCTCTATAGAAGTGTGATCATGCAAGACAACATGATTTCTACAAAACTATGGTCATCATATGGGAAGATTGGACAACTAAGAGCTCACAGTTAACAAGCCGCCGGTAAACAATGCGAAAGAGAAGTCGGATCTCTGGTTGATCAATTGCAGCCTTAATGATCCGTTGCCTGCATTTTCGTACTTGGGATTCGTGTAATTTGCATATTGATACTGCAAGATAAGTATAAAATTTTTGTATATGATTGACAATCCCCTTCTTTGACTTGAAAATTGACCAAGAAATCATAGAAGAAATTAAAGGCAGCATTAGCTGAACCTTTATTGGTGCAGTACACAAAAGGGGAGGATAAGCTCTCGGACTTTCAGGGAGGCAGATGGAAGCGCTGAAAGAAGAAAAGAGTAGAACGATCTTGTCAGTAACAGCACACAAAAAAGAAATTACAATTAGAGTAGAAGGAAAAAAAATTACCTGAAATTTGCTGGTGAAAATACTCCAATCCAGTCATCAATTGATGGGTTCGAAATGCTATATTCCACAGTCAACCATTCAGAATTTTGCCCCTGGAGAAGATAAGGAGACTTGCATGAGTTACTTACAATCCTTTTTGAACTTTCCACAAGCGTGTCCATATCCATAATTGAAGGGCAGCTAACTCACAGTGGCATCAGATTATGTGGGGATTCAATGTAATTGATAACGTTCTGTTATAAAGCAATCAAATAACCATTTCTCAAACGTGCCAACCTGTATTTGCAGCATGGGTTCGCGACGGTGTTTTGGAGGGAATTGAAACAGTTAAGTATAAGATTTAGGTAGATAATGAAGTGAAGAAGCTAAATTAATATCATTGGTATCTCTATCATTTTCCTTTTCTTTTGGGAATCACTCAAAGAAACCTCTAACCCAAACACAGCCAGAGAGAGAATTGCAAAAGTTACCTTCAACCCAAGAACTGAAGGAGAGGCTTGAATATAAGCAAGGTCATCAAGGGCAAAAACAGCCTTGTGAATCGCAATCCTTGAGAGAGGTTGATCTCCATCTGATATTACCCCTTTGAGGCTGGCGATAGATCCCAAAAATGCCAGCAAAATTACCGCAAAGATTCTCATTTTGGCAAAGGTCTGAAATCAATCAAGAAGGGGTTCTCAGCTATTGCTATATTGAAAAATTTAGCAAACCCACATAGGTTTTTCAAGTTTTTCTCTCCACTCTTAACACACAAAAATACGAATCAGATTTTCAAGAAAAAGGAATTTTCTTAACAAATACTGGCATTGTATCTCACAAACTGAAGCTCAAGTTAAACAAATTGGGTTACAGGTGACACAATTATCATAATCTGATAAGGGTTGACGTTGCAAATCACTTAAACAAATTAGCACCTGGGCACCAAAAATAAACTGAAAAGACTCATGAAATATCAGCCGTGAGTGAGAATATACCCAGAGAGAGAGAGAGAGAGTAAGCTGACCTGCTGGATAATCGAAATGGGAGAGAAGCAAAGCGAGCACTTTATCCGGAAGTTGGTGATGATATCTGAGGAGAGTGGAGGGAAGAGGTGCAGCAACCCATTAAATTCTGATTAATTATTTTCCGGAAGGTTTTCTTTTCTGATTAGATTCTGTTTAGTATTGCAGATAATTTTGGGAATATTCCGAGGGGCATTCGATGAATGTTCCCTGTGGTTGGTCTTCATAGAGCTGTCGGAATTGGCTGTGCACGGCAACTACGAAAACGATCCCATTTGTTATGAGCGAGAAAAACGATGAGACACACGCCCGATTCCACTACCAAACAAAAATGTGAAGTACATTTTTTGAGCAAGCCACACACAAACTTTCATGTACACGTCTAGATAGATAAAAGATGTATTAAAATCGCCTAATACACTAGAAAGACTTTGCGTGTATCAAATGATTTTAGAGATATTTTTATCCAAATTTGTACATTAAATGTTGTGTTAATAGACTTTTTCATATTTTTCTAACCAAAATTCTCTGTCATCCTAAATTTTTTATTTCCATAGTGGTACTTAGTACGTTAGTGATTAGTAAGTTACCAATCATATATTGCTCCATTAACTCAAACTCAAAACATTTTTATAGACACTGAGGCATTCTTCCACGAACACTTAAGCTAGCACCTAATCATCCTAAAATAAATTTGTTCACCTTACTTTCAAGGGGCTTTCAACCAACAGTTCAAAGTAAGAGAAATGTAATGTAATTAATCTATCAAATAGTAAATCACATGAGAATTCATTTTGCCACACCGGTTTCAAAAATTCCCTTGCACTAAACACGTCCTCTTTTTCAGAAGTCAAACAATATTAATACTCTGCTTGGTATGTACTTTTCGTAACTCATCTTCTCTAATTCTATGACAATTTGAAGTTATGTGTCCAATTTCTACAATTCTTTGTTTGTTTGAATTTTGACAATCTATTGACGCACTGCTTCATACTCTATGTAACACACCACACATGCATTAGTTGTCCACTCGCCATCTATTTCCAATATATAACATTATCTTTTAGTTCATTAGATAAGATTTTATGTTCGTTGTTGAAGTAATGAAATGAATAGAATAGATAACTCGCCATCAATTTATTCTACTAGAAAACTTTATTTGTTTTATTTCATGTTCATCTGTTCTAATTTGTTGTAATAGATAAGTTTATTCGTTCTAACAAATAACTTTATTCGTTTCATCCATTTTATGTCATCAAATAAGATTATTTGTTATTTATTGAAGTAATGTTATCTGTTTATTCTGTTTTAATTTGAGTAAGACAAATATCAAAGCCACCAGATAACGTTATCTGTTGACTTTATTAATATCTGTATTACTCAAAATAAAATCAACAGATAACGTTATCTGTTCTAATCAAACAACAGATAACATTATTTGTTTTACTTCATTAGATAATGTTATTTGTTAAAGTAATGAAATGAATAGAATATATAACTATTCACTCGCCATCAATTTGTTCTAACGGATAACTTTATATCATGTTATTTGTTTTATATCAGAATCACATATGCATTTATTTTAATAGACAACTTTATCTATTTTTTAGTTTTAATTTGGTCACAGATAAATTTATTTATTTTATATCAGAATCATTAGATAAAATTATCTGTTTTATGTCATGTTATATGTTTTAACTGATAACTTTATCTGTTTTATCTATTGTTTGCTGAAGTAATATTATTTGTTATAATTTGACTAACACATATATCAAAGCCAACAGATAAAGTTATTTGTTGGCTTTCATATTTGTATTACTCCAAACCAAACCAACAAATAATATTATTCAATAACTTTTTTAACTGGACACAAAACTTTGCAGCTCATTAACAAATATCAACTCATCCTCCAAAAAAGCCAAGAAGAACAAGGTAAGTCATTCATTTTCACATGCACATGTTGGGTAAACATATTACAGTGTGCAAATGAAGTTTTTTACAAGGAATTATGAGGTTCGGAATGTTAACGGAAATCAAATCAAGAAGTTAAAAGCAAAAAGTTAAGAATGAAATAAAAAATAACTACTACCGGTAGTAGGATTCAATACTATCAGTAATAGAGAGGACTGTCCAGAATCAAGAGAAGAGTTATTACAGGTAATAGGCGATGTTAGTACCGATAGTAGAACATACTGTCCAATTTGAGAAACAATAGCTGCTACCGGTAGTATGATCCAGAACTACCGATAGTAAAGTACACTGTCTAATTTTAAGAGAAAGTGGAACTACCGCAAAGTGACATGTATTACCGGTAATACTACCGGTAGTAGTGCAAATCCGAGAATTTCTCTTAACTTTTAGAATTTTTATTCCTTTATTTTTATTTTTATCCATTGGTTTCCTAATGGAGTTAGGAGTGTTAGTTTTAGGTCTATTAATTAGGAACCCTAATAGGGATGAAGATGAGATTTTGTTCTAGATATTCATTAAGTTTTGGGAGCAACAGTTGGGAGATTGAATTCAAATTTCATTATTATTTCAATTTCAAGTTCATCGATTATTCTTTTTTTCATCTTCTGTTCTTAAATTCTCATGGATTCTATTCAATCCATGAATAGCTAATCTTCTCGAGATTTGATTCGAAGGTAAAGTATCGAATCGTGATTTAAGGTAATTCGATCCTCGCGTAAATTTTTTAATTTATGATATCAATTTATTAAATCAAGAACTATTTTGAAATCAGTCAAGAATTTTTGTAAAATTTTTATTTATGTGTAGAGAATCTCCATTGGCACACACAATTTTTAAATCTACAAGATTTTGATTTAAAAACCTAATTTTCTTATCTTATTTATAAAACGATCATCAATATTTCTTTATTTTTGATAAACCTTAATTTTTCTATCATGCGACGAAGATTCAATGTTATAAAATCAGAGTTGAGTTATATCAGAGGATTCTATTATTTTGAGTCACGCTCAATGCAAATCACAAGAATTGAATCTTATTTATGAATCAGTTATTTTTAGTATTTCTTCCCAACATCTTTACACAACCAAATATTCTAGAATTTTTCTTCTTTCCTGCCGATAAATTTCTAAGTTTCTTGTTCCATTTGGATTCGACTTCGGACTTTCGAATTTATTATGTTACAATCGAACTATTGATCATATGCTTGGAATACATCTTTATTAACATCGGTTGACGACAAGCACCATGCATTTCTAACCAATGTATGAATAAAAAATAAGCCAACAAATAAAGTTAATTTTGATATCTCTAACATTATCTTTTGGTGTTGATATTTGTATTACTCAAACGCAAACCAACAGATAATATTATTTGTTCTAGTCTAACCAACAACTAACATTATTTATTAGATAAAGTTATTTGTTGGTTTTGATATCTTTATTAATCAACTATCACAACAAATAATCTTATTCGATAATGTTATATGATAATGTTGTAACAGATTACATTATTAGATAGTACAAACTACGGATACTGCAAGCAAAATTGCAACAAATAACATCATCTAAACTCTGATTGCAACATAATGTGATCTAATCTAACCAACAAATAACAGTATCTGTTTTACTTCATTAGATAACATTATATGTTTTACTTAACTAGATAAGTTTATTTTGTTCTAACAGATAACTTTATCTATTTTATGTCAAAATCATTAGATAAGATTATCTATTTTATGTGATGTTATCTGTTTTAACAAATAAAATTATATGCTTTATGTCATCGGATAAGATTATTTATTCTTTGTTGAAGTAATATTATATGTTTTGTCTCTAAGGGCAAAATCGCAAAGCATTCCATGTGGACAAAAATGTTGAAAAAATGACCTAAGGGCCACTATTAATTTCATGTGTCTCAAGTAATAAAGCTAGTTGTAGCAATTAAATTAATTTAAACTTATATACTATAATGAGCAGTTATTTAATTTCTGTTCATTTTTGTGTTATGGTTGCTAGATCAATATATGTGCTTGGAACTTTGTTATTTTTCTTAATGTCAAATGATAGAAGAATTATATTAATATTTACATAGAATCTTGTGAGGTTTGCAGTAACAAAATCAAGTTCAATACAGAATAACTTAAAAAATAGATCGCACAAATGTGATAAAAATTTAACAACGAAAGACTAGTAAAAAAAACTAATAATTTAATTTTTTACTTTTTCACAAAATTCAACTTTGTAAAGTCCCAAAATTTTAATTAAATAGTAAAATAATTCTTTAATTCGTTATTTGATTTTGTAATAAATTTTATCTCATATTTATATTTCGTACATACATTTCATGTGCGAATCACACTCAAACATAATGCTTATACTTGCTAAGTACTTTCTTAATCCCTCCACCCTAACCTAACCAACTAAAACCTATTAAACCCAAAACTAACTTTGTTTCCCATGGATTTGTTTCCTTGATAGAGGATGTTTTTTTTCAATTTGATCAATTATTTTTTAAAATTTAAGTTGATCACAATAAACCGAAGAGATTACAACGAAAATGGACCATATTTGACAAAAATCCACTAGTATAAGAAATCAACTTTTTTGAAAAATTCTAGGATATATTTTTTATAGCTTTGGTACTCGAATTTCACATTATTCTTCAAATTAATAAAAATCAATGTCATCTAATGGATGTTTTAGTCACGTCTTACATAGTAACATAAGATGTTATTGATCAAAATTAAAACATAATTATGCATGGGTTATGCACGAGTATGCATTAATTATGCGAAGAAAACCCATTCAAATATGGCAAGCGAGGTCCATTTCACGAAGCATTACCAAACTTTTTAAATATTTAATAGATAATTTTGAATCATTTATTGAAATTATTTTACATTTCATGGTTAATTTGATAATAATTAGTTTAGTTATTCGATTAAATTTTAAGGGCACAAGTATGATGGTGTAACGAGTAATATCGAATCATTTTCTTCTTCTTCTTCTTTACTCAATAAACTATTCAATTCTTGTTCTTATCCATGAACATTGAAAACTCAAAAGTCAAGTTCATCCTTCCCTAACCCTAGCCATTTTTCTTAACCAAGTTCGCTAAGACCCTTTGAGTTTTTCCTCTAACCCTTTATATTCAATCCCTCATTTTTTTTTCCAACTTTTTGATTTCATAACCTTATTGATTGCAATTATATCTTTTGGAGACCTTTGAAGTCCGACATTCATCTCACCTGAGAAAACTTAACCCATAAGTATTCTCTTTTTGTATCCAGACTTGACTCTTTCTTTTCTAGCCTCTTTTCCTAACCAAGTTCATCCGATCCTTTTGGCTTTCACACCCCAACGCTTGGTCCTCCCAACCTTATAAATATGGCATCATCTTTCTCATTTTTCACACTCAATTAATATATTTTTTTGATTCTCCCACCTCCATAATATTGTTCCTAGCCATTATGCCTAACCATAGAACTTTTCAAGTTATTTCTATCACAAACGTCTAACGATCTGATTTTTCGATGGTGTATCTAACGGTGTTCTATCGAGGTGTAATTTTAGGATGTCATTTTTAGCACCAATATGCACATATTCAACGGTCATGGTCTTTGTTTGAGGTAAACCGGAAATATACTATACATTTTCAATCTCTAGAGAATTTTATTCATATCAAATATTTGTACTCCTTTGATCATATTGGAAATTATTGTTAAATTTTGTTTATCAAATCATAGTACAATATATTGCATGATTGATTATCATGGATCTGATTGGTACATGTGCAAGCTCATCGAGTCACAATAAATGTATGATTGATTGCCGTCATGGAATCAAGTGTATTATTATGCAGGTCCAAGTGGCGCATACATATTGAATTATTTTTTACCTAGGCGTTGCTTGACATGTTTCCGATATGGGCCGAATACGAGATCTGTTTTTAATTGGCTATGGACATTGTTGAAAATTATTTCGCTCTGACTTATGATCTTCGCTTATTAATCCTATTTTATTCAAATATTTGATTCTTCCTGTCGTAGAGTATGCGTTCCGTGGTTTAATATTTTTTTAAGGTATTGGAGCAGATTTAATAAGAACCGGATTGGAGTATTTGAAGATACTTAGGGAAAAATTATCATTGTATAATTATATTTTTTTTCTTGATTTTAGGGCCACCATTTGTATATTTTTGGAATTCATTTGTGTATATTAGAGACTTAATTTTTTTTAACGTTGCCAAGAAGCAAAGTGTTACATTATCATTTCTTAGAAAACTATATCACAGTTGTATCACTACTACAAACAGAGCTAAAGATCACGGTTAAAAACCATGATCTGATCTTTGTCTTTTAATCTCGGTTTCAATTATGTGATGTATCTGGGTGTAATGAAAAGTCCATCCGTTTTTATCACGCTTAAAATTCGTGATCTAAAATGGAACAAACAATCTCGATTTTGTACAAAACCGTGATTAAATTTGCCATATCACGTGATTAAAACTCCTATCTTCGTTTTCAATAGCAACAACATGGCCAGATGTTAAAGGCCTTTCAATTTCTTTATTATCAATTGTCATGTTCTTGGCACTAGGAAGCCCAATTGCATCTACTCCTGATAAATACTCTGTGCAAAACTCAACAGCTTCTTCTACAATATAACTTTCAGCAATGCAACCCTCCGGAAAATTGCGATTACGAACATAACCCTTTAAGACCTTCATGAACCTCTCAAATGGATACATCCATCGAAAGTGAACTGGACCACAAAGTCGAACTTCTCTAACAAGATGTACAGTCAAATGAACCATGATATCAAAGAATGATGGTGGAAAGAACTTTTCAAGTAGACATAATGTGATCACAATATCAGACTGAATTTTGTCTAATTTTGACACATCTATCACTTTGCTACAAATAGCATTGAAGAAGAAACATAATCTGATAATCGCATATCTCACTTCCTTTGGCAACACAGAGCGAATCGCCAGAGGTAGTAACTGTTGCATCAGAACATGGCAATCATGAGACTTCAGACCATACAATTTCAAATCTTCCATTGAGACACAATTTCTAAGACNNNCCTTGAGTTCAAACAATATTTTGCAGACTCTTCTTTTCTCTTCCCTAGACAAAGTATAACATGCTGGAGGCAAGTACGTTTTCTTAGCTCTAACATTTGGTGCCAACTCTTCTTGTAAACCCATTACAATAAGATCAAGACGAGTGTTGATTCCATCTTTTGTTTTTCCAGGAATATTAAGCAAAGTCCCAATAATGCTCTCTAAAAA